>JBBYHL010026629.1:0-10700 GCA_038381835.1 Adansonia madagascariensis
TTGTCTAAATAAATATTTAATCAAATTAAATATATATTCTAAATAAATAATACAAAAAAATCATTTTCATTTATTTACTAAAGAAAATGCCCATACTACTGAGGGAGTGAATCTGGCGTGCCACTTCACGATATTGAGAATCTTCTATTTTTAGATATTCAGATCAATAACCAACCGTTAAGGCATTATATTGAGCTAATAGAAGGATTAATTGGACAAATATAATTAGGCTCCAATAAACTATGTATTAATTATTCTATCCCAAGTAATTAATTATATGATTATTAATCTCAGAATCATACCACTAAAGATCTGAGACTACACTCCCTATTATATACTGTATTAGGTAAGCTTTATAAATAGTCTTTTAGTCCAATGACCTTATCATTTGTGTAATACTTTATATGATAGTTGTGATTAACTTAAGGTTAAAAGTCGATTTTACCTGCTTGATCACCTTATCTTAAAGTTTCATTATACTTCCATGTGAAAACGATACTTCACCATATGTGAAGAATTTATCATATTACATACAAATGACAGAGGCCTCGTCCATTTTCACTATACCATATAATGCCTTTTAAGAAGATAACTTACTTTTTATGGGAGCTATGATTCCATATTTATAAGTAAAGCTCTCATCGAGTATAAGTCATATGCCCAACGAACCAATCTGTAGCTTACTACTTCAAGACGCTTTAGGCTTTGGAACGTCAAAGCATATAAGTTATATCCATAGAGTCAATTACTTACTCAAGATTAAGGTAATTACACAATGAACGTCAAAAGTGAATTAATCCGTGTAAATGGCTAATGGACTAATTGCACTTTGGTACAATCCAATATATCACCACCTCTAGGTAATATATCTATGTCTCTACTTAAAAGTCAAACCGCTCCAGATGACCAAGACAAGCTATCTCCCTAATTGGATTCAGACAACATAATAGTCTTAACACAAGTTAATTGCTCACATTAACCCCCCATAGACAATGGACTATCGATTTAGATTACTTACCTTAGAATGTTGTTTTCCCACATACAAGGTCCATTATATGCAACATTCTAATGATATAAACACAAGTAATCAACGAACCATATTTATTTACATTTATTTTAACATGTCAATCTAAATGAGGACAGAATAGTAATGATATAATGATAACTCAAATATCTATATAAATAATCAGTTCAAATTAATGAAATATATCAAAATGTTTTTCATCCTTAATGTATTCCTAACACAGATGTCTTGACTCTAGTCTAGTCTTGGAAAACCCGAAAATACAAAAAACTCCTTTATTTTTGCTCTGACAGCACTGTACCTACTACTAAAAATTATTTTCGAGACTAAACACACTTTTCTAGAATTTCCTACTATTTTTCCTTGAAAGAAAATAGAACTACCCTTCTAACGGTGTCTTTTTTCCACCTGAACCATTTCCAATAAGGGGGTTATGTTTTTCAAATCCTCGCTGTTTGAAACCCTTAGAATCAGTGAATTGTATTCATTTTGGGCCATTTCGGCCGATTAGATGATTTTTTTGAATTTTCTAAATATTTTCCCTATAAATTTTATGAAATTCCTCTTCTGAAAAGGTATTGTTTGTGATTTAACGATACTAAATAAGTCTGAGATGATTTTCCAAAATTCATTACACCTTTTATTTTATACATACTGCCAGTGCCAAAAAAAACCCAAATTCAAAATTTAGTCCTACCTAGAAAGTGATCTGTTAGGATTTATAGAATATTTTTACATTAAACCTTATCAAGTCAACTTTTTAATTATGCCTCACTTGGTTCCTAACACCTTAGAATTTATCCAGAATAAATTCGAGAAGGGAGATAGCGCGATGTTGTCCCTTATTTTTGTAATTAAAATTAACCCAATTTCTCAAACCACCTTTATCGATACGTTTGATCTTCTCGAAGAGCCCCCTGATTGACTTCTTATGAAGTAACGTAATATAACACAAGTCATCTAGGCTCGAATCAAGGCTAAAACAAAAAATAGTTTTATTCAAATTCTCGGGTTCTATTTTCAAAAGACCTTTTTTTTATCCAAGATATTCTTTTTCTCCATAAACATTAAAATTTTCATTTTTGGGATACTCCGGCCTCATTTTCCAAGGGGATACTCCAACCTCATTTTTTATTCAAAACTTGAATTTTTCTCATAGACCTTTTCAGGATTCCTAATCAAACCCTTTTTAAAACATAAAAATTTTCACCTTTTGGGATACTCCCGACCTCATTTTTTGAGCGGATACTCCAACCTTGCTTTTCATGCAAAACTTGAATTTTATCTCTCGAATCTTTTTGGGATTTCTAATCAAACCTTTTTAAAAAAAAATAAAATTTTCATCTTTAAGGATACTCTAACCCCACTCTTCGAAGGGATACTCTAACCTTGCTCAGCATTTAAAATCTAAATTTTCTCTATCCCAAAACTTTCCAAAAGTTTTTTTGATTAAAACCTTCTTTTAAACATGTCCAAAACCATCACTATTGGGGATATTCTAACCCCACCTTCCAAGGGGATACTTCAATCCCACTTTTCATCAAAAATCCAAATTATCTTTCCCAAATATCCTAGGTCATTTTAATCAAAACCTCTTTTTTTCTGTCCCTTAAGTTATTACCGAATCCAAACATGTCCCAAAGTTGTCATCCCGATTATTCAGGAATAATCAAAGACAATTATGAGATATATTCCGATCATCCCTCCTTTTCTTTATGTTTTTGTGTGTATTTGTTTTTATGTAATATGATTACACTCTTTTTTGTCTTACTAACACGTTTTCTTTTTGTAGTAACTTTTGCGCATTCATATTTAAAAATTATCTTCAAAAATTTTACAAGGTTATGTTTGACATTAGTATCTCTCCGGTGCCTAACACGGAATATCTAAATTCTCAAAACTTAATTTGGAGTTTATTTTTATCAAAAATCCCTATTCTTTTTCCATTTCTTGGGTGCATAGGTGATGGAAATTTTTTTTCAAAACCCGAATCTATAATTTACAAAAGTTTATGCATTAAAAAGGGATTATATTGAAATAATAATAAAGTGAAACCAATTAAATCAAAACCGAAGTGAGATATAGTTAGCAGGTATTAATTTTGGGCATCGTAGAGGTGCTAATCCTTCCCCACGCGTAACCAATTCCTAAACCTAACCAATGAATCTCCGGATCTCATAAACCTTGAAATCGATGTTTCAAGTTTTGTAACCCGAAATATCACTTTCAATAGGTATCCAATCATGCGTAGCCCAAAATAATCGATGGTGACTCTAAATTTATGGCCCTTTTACGGTAGCCTTCCGAAGCCAGTTAGATGAGTATTTCACTCGACGATCTCTCTCACCTTCCTATCACTATGCCTAATTCAAATTTTCATCTCGAAATAACCTAAAGGCTTAACCACACCACCATATATTTTTAAGTTGCGCATGCCTACTTTGGATCGTTCAAATATAAATGGGTACCTAGTGACAGCTTGGAGACTTCACTGGGATCTAATTAGAGAGTTAGGCCTACAACTACATATTTCTTGCTCAGTCCTTGGTTTTGGTTTCCATCATTATTTAGATATAGTACCTTTTTATCTTTATCTTCTGACTTTTTACCTTTCATGGTTTTTATCTCATAATTGTCAGGAACTACTTTGTTCCCAAACACATATTAATTTGAATAAGTATGATAATATAAGGGTAAAACAAAAGGTTTGATTATTTCCACGACACATACCGTGCACATGTATTTACACTAGATTCCCACCAAACTTCATGGTAAGGTTAGTATCCCAATTATTATGAGGAAATGAGCTATCCACCTTTGTGAGTAACCTTCCGCATAGGCATGATAAGACTTTATGAGGTGTAAATTACCTATGTCTCTTGTTAGTAGCTTTTCACATTTGCATCAAGAAATACATCCATTGAATCAAACCCGTTCTACAAAACCTATAATAGGTCTAGGATCAAGGTGCCTCAGCTATCTTTATTAGATGGATGAATGATTTGGATACCAACTTAAGTGTTAACTTTAACCCATATAGTGAACTTTACAAGCTAAACCATATCAAACCATATTGGAATGCTATTAGAATAACTTGAAGAATAGGGTCACTTGGGGAAACTCTTCTTACCTTTACTCTTATACGCTATGATTATGTAGGCAATGATGGACGAACATTGAACTAGCGTTTGTAACTTTCATGATCATTTCTTAAAGTATGTTGTTATGTTCTACAACTAACCTTCTTTAATAAGTAGGTGATGACAAGCGAATGTTGTCACCTACAATGCCGTATGTCATCTTGAAAGAGTTATTTTTGAACTAAACAAACCATCATGTTGTCAATAATGGCTTAACGAGGGTGACGAATGAACGTTGCTGCTTAATTGGTCAATTTTTCCCCTCAAGGTATTGTGTCACCTTATTAAGGGCATTTTAACTTGGCCATGTCATGATATTGCTCATTTGCTATCATGATTATCATGTTTGCCTTTAGAGGAAAAGAATTAAGAGTCTTTAACCTAGGTTATTAAAGAGAAAAATCACTTTAAAGAGGATCTTGAGAGTCTAACAAAAAACTATGTGGCATTTTAGTAAAGCAAGTAAGGCTCAGCACTTTGGCAAGCCATTAGCAAAATGGAAGGTAGAGATTGTTACCCTTAAAAAAGAGTTGCATTGATGAAAAGAAAAGGCCAGGGTTCATAGGGATAAGCTTGTCAGAACACGTGCCCTCGTGTTAACTTACCGATGGAAGAATGGATGCCTAGAAGCTCAAGTCAAGACCTAAGAGCAAATCGAGTCAAGAATGAAGCTATAACACTCAGAATCTAAGATTTAAAGCATTCTCTACAAGCTCACCAAGGCCAAATTAATGAGCTAGTAAGGGCCTCTGAGCAACGAGAATAAAAGTGGCTACGAATGGTTGATCAGGCATGCCATAATTATCAAGATTACCACTACCATCTCACTGAGCAGATTCATGCTACCTAATTAGAGGCTGAGTACATGATGGACTAGCTCGGCCCTTAATACATTACATCCTACCCATTGGAGCTTATGGACAAGAAGTGTTGTATTTCTTGAAACATGTGATCAAACAATGTAACCTTGTTAGGCATTTCTAAATGTAATCATGTAATCAGGATATTTTGTTTCATTAATGAAAGATGTTGTTGGTGAAGTTATCCCTTAATCCAATTATCTCTCTTGTATTTGCATGACTAATCTGATTCTTTCATTATTTTATTCATTCGTGTTAATAGTCATATATCATTATAATTGCATACTTTTACTATCATCACAACAAACATGCTCATGAACATCATAAAAGTCTAATCCAGTAATAATCTAAGGTGAAGATGCTTTAAAACATGAAACCTAATGTTTATAGTCAGTGTAACATGCGTAATCATTGAAGCCATGAAAAATGATCACCAAGGTCGCATCATGACTCAAGCTAATGTATAATGAGTCTCAAAAGCGATCACTCCGTAAGAATAAGGAATTCTAAGCTCAAACTATGGAATTAACTAAGCTATTGTCTGATGTTTTAAAAAAAAAAGGGGCAAACAAGCACCATCAATGCAAGAAAAGAACCAATTAATCCTGAAAGTATCTTGAAAAGTGGAATTAAAGCCATTAACACTAACGAAGGGGCACCACATGAACAATATCCTCTAACAACGATGATTCCATCAACTTAACCATTTATTTATATTAACCCAACAACAGTCCCCATCTGGTTTAAGGATTGTCAAGTGCTAGTTTTTCACTAGCAAAATCTATAGTCTCAGATTTTAACAAGTAAACGAAGCAGGAAAGAGTGAAAAAGTCTTCAAAGAATGGTGAAGACTTAAACAAGTATCAGCCATTGGAAAAATGCCTTCGAGCTATAGAAGAAAATGACAAATTTAGGATTATAAATGCACCTCGTCATCCCATTTAAATTCAAACTGTCGAATTTTGGGAAATACAATAACCCTATGGACCTTACTGTCGACCTCTGTATGTACTATCACAAAATAGCCAAATATGAGAAAAATGAAAAGCTGCTAATTTAATATTTCCAGAAGAGCTTGACTAAGGCAGCCATCCATTGGTACATAGGGCTAGATCCCATAAAAATTCAAACATGGGTAGATTTGGCTCATGATTTCGTAAATATAAACATGTATTTGACAGGCCTTAGATCATCTTTCCTTTATGAACATGGAAAAGAAAGCCTTCGAGAGCTTTAGATAGTATGCTCAGAGGTAGAGAGAAAAAATAGCTCAAGTTCACCTTCTTATGACTAAGAAATTGATGACAATCATGTTTGTCAACTCCCTGCAAGGTCCTTACTATGAAAGGTTAGTAGGCAACTCCATCAAGAATTTTTTTGATACGGTTATATTAGGTGAAATGACTGATAATGCTATCAAAAGTGGCAAGATATCCATTACAGAACCATTTGAGTCAATTAAAAAGTCAATGACCAAAGGTAAGGAAAAGAAAATGAATGCTGTTAATGAAAGCCTTGCTAAATTCACTCAGAATCCATATTTGGCATAGAGTATGTACTTCCCAAACATGGTGTATCTGAGCTTCAACCCTTATTCACTAGTACCACAACCAGTTTATTTTGTTGGGTTCACTTTAATAATGAGTTTTGCATCAAATCTTATCCAAAACAGTACTCAAGCACGTAATCTTGCAACAAGAACAATGCAAAAGCTACAAATAATCAACAAGCACTTTGGAAAAGGGAACACTTTACGCTAGTTCCTTACTCTTACAGAGAGATTTATCCCATCAACTAGTAGGTCAACTAGTGGCCCCAGTATTCATAAATCCTAGATCACCACCATATCACTAATGGTACAATGAGAATGCTTATTGTGATTATCATGCTGGAGCATAAAATGACTTTATTGAGAATTGCACCTCATTTAAGAGAAATGTAGAGAATCTATTAGAAAAGAGCATGATCAAGGTCGAACAAGGGCCTAGACCAAATGTTGGAGCCAATCCGCTTCCTGATCATACAGAGCCAAGAGTGAATGCTGTGATTGATTGAAAAAATTATTAGGTCAAAAGAAGCATTAGAGAAGTCAAGACCTCGATGAGTAACATATGGCAAGCTTTTGTGAAGGCTAGAATAATGTCAAGTGTTGAAAACTAGAGTAAAGAAACCATTAAACCATTTTAATGCCATTACGGTCAAGAGTATGTTTTGCAACACTGCCCACTTTTCTTAAAGATAGTCCAAGGAATGATGGATCGATCCGAAATTGAGTTATATGAGCAGCAAAATGAGTAGATCGGTCCATCTATTAATGCCATAGATGTGAAAAGACATACCATCAATTGGATTTTAAGTTATTTCTCTTTTATGAGTATGGAAAAGAGAGCTGACGAAAGCTTTAAGTGGTATGCTCTAAAGTAAATGAAAGAGGCTGCCTAGATTCACCTTTTGTTAACAGAGAGAGATGATTGTTACATTCATTAGCACATTAAAAGCCCTCCATTATTAAAAGATAATAAAAACCTTTTCGAGGAATTTTACAGATGTAGTTATATTATATGGAATGGTCGATGAGGCCATGAAAAATGACTTTGACAAAAAAATACCCTCAAAGGCAAAAAAAAAAAAAAAGTTAAGGCAAAATAAAGGGCTAAAATCTAATGTTAGAACCAGCTCATCCCAAGCCCATATTGAATCTAATGCAAAGAAAATGGCTATTGAAGAGGACTGTAAGATTGTAAAAGCTATAGATGAGGTTAGGATGTCAATGAATTTGGTTTGGCAAGTCTTAGTACAAGCCGATTTGGTTAATGGGGCCAAAAGGATAAAAGAAAAAACTAATGACTTTTATGATTTTCATTTGTCTATGGCCATACTCTTCAAATGTGCAAAGAATTTTGTGCTACGATCCAAAGAATAATGAATGAGGGCAACATTGAATTCTATGACAAAAAATGAGCCTCATATACCTAATTCGCAAATGTGATACAAAAAAAAGATGAGAGCAATCCTTCTTATGAGGATGGAAGGTCATTGGTCTTATTCGATAACCGACTAAGAGTCAAAGTTGCCCCCGTTTAGCCCACGTCAAATATGATTATTCAACTTCCATCCTTTTTCCCTTGAAGGACAATAAGGTGGTTCCTTAGAAATATGAAAGCAAAACTTTAATCATTGGAGAATTTAGTTAGCAAACAGCAAACATTGACCTCTCAGGGATGAGCCATCTAACTCGGAGTGGCAAATGTTATGCCCTAGCTGCATCAAAAAATGAAGTTTAGCAAAAGAACACTACTTTTATTCCTCAAGCACTGAAATCTGTAACCTAAGAATCGGATTCGATAGCTGTTAAGGAGCTAGTAAGCTAGAGAGAAGCTATGGAATTCCTTAAGTTCATCAAACATAGTGAATACAACATTGCCTGTTAGTTTAACAAGTAATCCACTAAGATATCTATGATGTCATTGCTATTAAACTCTGAAGCTCATAGTAATACTCTCCTCAAGGACTTGAATGAGGCATATGTCCCTCCCTACATCTTTATAGGTCAATTGAATCATCTAGTAAGGTACATCACTATCGATAACCATATATCTTTTAGTGCCAATTAATCTCTCATAGAGGAAGAGAAACTATAAAGCCTTTCTTATCACCATATCCTACAAAGGCAACATGTTGCCCTTATTGATAATGGGTCAGCTTTGAATGTAATGCCCATATCATGCTTGAGCAAGCTCCTCATTGATGCATCTCATATCCAGAATAGTTGCATGGTTGTGCGAGTGTTGGATGGAACTTGTAGAAATATCATAGGAAACATCATTATTCCACCCCAAATCAGCCCATGTACTTATGAGGCTAACTTTCATGTGATGGACATCGGTCCATCATATAACTGCCTATTGGGGAGGCCCTCAATTCACTCTACAGGGGCAGTGTAATTATCTTTGCATTAAAGGTTGAAATATATCATTAAAAACAAGGTTGTTAGCATTAGAGGATAGGAATATATTATTGCTACTGCCTCAACTGATGCGTCGTATATTAAGCTTAATGAGAATGTTTCAAAATCCTCATTTCAGTCATTTGAGCTTTTCAATGCCATTAATGTCAAAGAAGGGTTGCCAATGGTTTAGCCTTATCTATCGAAGAGCACTTATATGGGCCTAAAGTTAACAATCGACAAAGGCACCCAAGCAGGAAAAGGACTCAAAAAACATCTTTAGGGAATTGCCAAAGCCCTGAAAGTTGTCAACCAAAATAACAAAAGACGGTTGAGGTTCAAGCCTAGTGCACAACAAAAAAGAAACAAGCTCAAAAGAATCGTGGGAAGAGGATAGCCCACATGTTAGGATAATGGGGTAAGAATTAATGATATTTCTACTACTTTAGGAAAGTTTCTATCCGAGAGGATATGTGAATGTTAGCTCTAACAATATTCACTAAAAAGGCATTTGGGGATCTCTCCATTAATGCGATCGATGAGCTGAAGGCACCAACAGTAGTTTGATAAACTAGTATGTGCTTTTCAAGGTTTGTTCCAAGTGTTTGGACTGAAACCAAGATACATGTATTGTTCAAGTTTGTTTCAAAGTAATATAATGAACTAAACCTACATGCTTCTGCCCAAGAGCATTATAAGATCCTTTGTTTGGGCACCCTTTTATTAAGTATTATTAATGAAAATGTTTAAGAATTATGTATTTCATCTTTTGTGTCCATTTCCATAATTCTTGCCAATTCTTAGACCTTCCTCTACATATTTTTTGCCTATATTATTATTTTTCCATATTTTTAAGTATCGAGATGAAAGTAACATGAATATTCATATTAAGATTTTGGATATTAATTTTGAGCAACCAATCTACGTCGGTGAAGTCATGTCCAAAGAAGATTTTGAAAAGAGTCTCATATCCCTAGACCTATTGAGATTAATTGAATAAGAAGAAAAAAAGATATTACCTCACAAAAAACCCACTGAAACAATAAACCTACCAATAGAAGAAGATCGAAAAAAGGTCAAAATCGAAATCTCCATAAACCCATTAACTTGAATTAAACTGATAAATGTCCTCTAAGAATATCAAGATATGTTTGCCTAGTCTTATTAGGACATGCCTGGATTAGACACCAACATTATGGTCTATAAACTTCCTTTTAAACCCGAGTGTCAGCTCATACAATAAAAGCTTGAAGGATGAAACCAAAGATGCTTATAAATATTAAAGATGAAGTAAAAAAAATTTGAGGCAAGATTTCTTGAAGTAGTTAAATATCCTGAATGAGTGGCTAGTATTTTCTTAATCCTTAAAAAGGATAGTAGGGTGTGGATGTGTGTTGACTATAGGGACTTGAACCAAGCTAGCCCAAAAGACAATTTTCTTCTGCTTCACATCGACACCCTAGTAGACAACACCGCCAAAATGCATTATTTTTTATCACGGACAGATTTTTAGGTTACAATTAGATTAAAATAGCAAAAAAGGACATGGAGAAAACCACTTTTGTAACCATGTGGGGCACCTTTTGCTACAAGGTAATGCCCTTTGGGCTTAAAAATGTTAGGTTAACTTATCAAAAGGCAATAGTAACATTGTTCCATGATCTTATGCACAAAGAGATATGATTGCCAAATTGTTACAATAAAGTGAACACATTGCTAACTTGTTAAAA
>JBBYHL010026640.1:0-10699 GCA_038381835.1 Adansonia madagascariensis
AATTTAAAATTACGTAAAAGTGATTACATTTAACATAAAATAAAAAAATTGATGTAAACTATACTTAAACCCGAACCTGACCTGAACCCGAACCCGAATTGGCTTGAACCCGAATTGGCTCGAACCCGAATTGGCCTGAACCCCAATGGACCCAAACCCGAATTGGCTTGAACCCGAATAGACCCGAACCCGAAAAAACCCAAACCCAAATGGACCCGAACCCGAATCAGCCTGAACCCGAAAAAACCCGAACCCAAAATGACCCGTCCCGAACCCGCCCAATTGCCATCTCTATAATAATGAGGATGTTAATGAACTTATAATATCAGAATTACAAATATGAAAAAAGATGTTGAAGAGATCAAATTCTCTAGTAAAAGCTTGATTCTTGCACTCCAAGTAACATGCAGATAGTTGCCTTAAAAACATTAAAATTGGTTGACCAAGTCTACTTTGAAATTGATATTCAAATTTCCTACTTCGAATAGGATTCTCCAATCTAGGGTTTTCATCCACTATAAGTCAAGACTTAACCTTGGCATTCTAGAGAAAAATCAGAATTAATAAGTAGCTGAGAGCATAATAAGGAAAACTAGAAGAGGAGAATAAAGAGAAGACCAAGAGGAAGAGATTACAACCAACGACCATACCTAAGTTTCTTCTTTTTCTCTTTCCTTTCTTTTTCCTTTTCTCTTGTTGGAATTTATCATGAATCTATTTTTGACATATAAAACATGTATAACTATATTCTTTTGTAGTTAAGGGTGATTTTAAGCTCTAGACATGACTTTGCAATTGATTTTTAGAATTATTTAATAATTATCTATTGAAATTGTTTATGTTTTTCCATAAAAGCAATTTATGATTTTTATCTTGATTTATTTAGGTGTGTAATTAAATAAACCTTGATAATTATCTACTGTAAGATTAAGAATCTTGATCTATAATTATCTTGTTTTCATATTCATTAGTAGCAAATAGTGATCAATGGATATGGTCAAGTTTTTATTGATTGTGATGTGGAAAATAACCAAAGTTAAAAAAATCTGAGCTTGTCTGTTTATTGCTTGGATCAACATGTCTTTCTTTTCTTTAAACTTCTATTGAATTAAATCTAGAGAGTTTATTCTAGGTTCTTTAATAATTAGGGATTATATAGAGAGCTTATCCTATTTAACAACAAACTAAGGTAAGATTAAGGTAGTAGAGCTTATTGCTATCTACGATTAGTAGTTTGTAATTAAAGATATTATGATATTGATTCGTAGCTATGTTTAGAGGTGGCAAATGATTTCTTAACCATAATTTTTATCATTATTACTACTTGTAATTCTGTTTCCTTAAATCATAGTTTTACATTTAGGTTTTCTTATTTTTTTTTACGTCTAAATACAAAGAACCCCCATTAAAGTTTACTTCGCTTTTTTTTTTTTACAATTTTTAAATTTGTTTGTCATATTAGATTATAGTTTTGCATATCAATTTATAGAAGTCAATAACTTATAAATTGAGAATAATCTTTATGGATACGACCTTTGCTTACTAATATACATAATAACAACCTTTTAGTGCAAGGATTTAAGAGATCCATTTTTAGTGTATCAATTTTTGTCGCCATTGCCGGGGATTGTTTTCTTCAATTTATTTGTTTATTTTCTTTTCTATTCTTAGTTTTAGTTCCAATTAGTTCTTTTTTTTCTCTTAAGTTTTCTTCACTGAATGTTCAAGCCTTCCAAAGTAGAGATAGGTCAAAAAAAACTTCGAAGGATATTAGAATTCACATCATCCTATCGTACATTAAACAATGAGTTAACACATATAGTTCAATCAAATCAAGGTGAGATGGCATGAAACAACTGAACACTTAAGGAGTGGGCAACTTTTGATCTGGATCAATAACTATTGTGCACTAAATATCCTAAACTTAAGGTAGTAGCATTTGAGCTTAAATTTGGTGTGATCCATCTTCTTCTAACTTTTCATGGTTTTGCTAGCGAAGATCCAAATAAGCACCTTTAGGAATTTCATGTAGTATGCTTGAGCATGAAATCAATGTTATCTTTGAGAAGCAAATCAAGTTAAAAGCCTTTCCATTCTCTCTAGCGAATTCTATAAAGAAATGGCCCTATTATTTATCTTTTGAGGCCATCATTGCATGGAAAAAGATGAAAAGATTATTCTTTGGGAAATATTTTCCTGCAGCTAATGCTACTAACATTTGAAAAGAAATCTATGGCATACAATAGTACAAAAGAGAATCTTTGATAAGTATTATGAATAATTTAAGAAGCTATATGCAACTTGTCCTCATTATTATAGAAGACAACTTTTAATCCAATATTTTTATGAAAATCTCATGCTTATGGAGTATAGCATGATTAATGCTGCAAATGGAAGAGCTTTAGTTAATAAGAATCCTGAAGTCATAAGGATTTCTATCTCTAACATGAAAGCTAATTCTTAGTGATTCAGCGTTGACATGACCTACCACCACCTAAGAAAGTAAATAAGGTAATCACATTTTCTTCTAAACAACAACTTGCTGAGCTTACTTTCTTATGCAACAAATAGCTGTACGAAATTTGCAGTAAGTAAAAGCATGTAGCATTTGTTCTACAATGGGGACATACAACTGATATGTGTCTAACGCTTCAAAATAGTCCGAATGAGCAAGTTAATACCATAGATGTACTCCTAAGCCAACAACATAAGTATGATCCCTTCTCAAATACATAAAATCCAAGATGGAGGGATCATCCAAACTTTAGCTATGCAAAGAATCATAACAAGTTATTTCTTACTCTATTCTAATCAACCACCAGGTTTTTAGCGAAGGATGTAACAAGCATATCAAGCTTAACAACAATTAGATCCATAAAACTCAAGTATGTGACATTGTTAAAACCCTAGCAACTAATACCATGCAATTTTAAATGAGAGGTTAGGGCAAGTATCTAAAGCTTGGAAAATTAAGTAGGGTAATTATGTATAACAGCGACTCGATTGGAGGCAAAGGATTCAAGTAAGTTACCTTCTCAAACTATAATGAATCAAAGTAAAAATATGAGCATTATAACTTTAAAAAATGGAAAACAACTTGAGACTCCATTTATTACTCCACAATTGGTGTCAACCAAGAAGAATGTTGTCAAACATAAAGAAAACATCGATGATTCATCATAACCGAACATGCCATTTATTAAGGTAAGCCTTGACCATTCCATCCCTTCTCATATCACTCATTTACCATTTCCAAACAAGTTTGCAAAATCCAACAAAAAGTAATAGAAAAAAAAGATTTTGAAATCCTTTCACAAAGAACAAGTGAAACATAATTTATTGGATACCATTAAACAAGTGCCTTGCTATGCAAAGTTTATCAAAGAGTTGTGCATCTTTAAATGAAAGCTAAAGGGTGATAAAATGGTAAGAGTGGGAAAAAATGTCTTTATAATTGTCCAAAGAAAACTCCTATCTAAGTACAAGGACCTAAGTACGATCATTTTATCCTGTGCCATTGGTAACACTAGGTTTGAACAAGTTATATTAGATTTAAATTCATCTATTAATTTTATGCCATACTTTATTTATGCTTCCTTAAATCTTGGACCAGTAGAGGAAATTAGTGTTATTATACAACTAGCTGATCATTCTAATAAATATATAAAAAGAGTTGTAAAAGATGTTTTTATATAGGTTAATGATTTGGTTTTTCTTGATAATTTTGCATTCTTAAGATGGAGGATGAAACATTTTTCAACCAATCCTAATTTTATTAGAAAAACCATTCTTAAAGACAGCCAGAACCAATATTAATGTTCATGATGTCACCTTTATTATGGAATTTGATGGCGAGGTGATTTGTTTCAATATCTTTGAAGCCATGAGGTATCCCAGTAACTTACACTCTATCTTTATAGTTGATGTTATTGATTCTTTAGTGTAGTAAACCTTTGAGTTAAATAGTGAAAATAGTTTAGAAGTAGCCATTAGTAAGCATTTTGGGATGTAGATATCTAAAGCACTAAAAGAGGAGTTCGTTTTGAGTGAACATGAAAAAGAGGTAATAGTGTTTCTACACACTTTGTCAGCTACTGATGAATGGTTTGGTATTTTATTTATCAATTTGCTTATATCTAATAAGAAAATTCTACCTTCAATTATGCATGCCTCGATCTTATAATTAAAGTTATTACCATATCATTAAAAATATATGTTCTTAGGTAAGAAGGATATGTTACTAGTTATCATTGCTAAAGATCTCACACCATTGCAAGAAGAGAAACTTATCTGTGTGCTTAAAAATCATAAAATGGTAATTTGTTAGATGATTGCTAACATTAAAGGAATAAGCTCGTTTATTACATGCACCAAATTTTGTTAGAGTAAGGATCAAAACCAAGAAAAGAAACACAACCTGATTGAATCCTCCTATGATGGAAGTTGTGAAGGAGGAGATACTAAAGCTTTAAGATGTTAGGGTGATCTATCATATCTTATATAGCAAGAGGGTGAGCCTAATACAAGTAATTCCTAAAAAGTCTAGCATCACTATTGTGAAGAATGAAACTAATGAGCTTATTTCTACTTGGGTTCAAATAGGGTGACGAGTTTGTATAACTATCGTAAACTAATTTTGGTAACTTTTAAAGACCATTTTCCTTTACTTGTTATTGATAAATCCTTGAAAGGTTAGCCAGACATTCTCATTATTATTTTTCTTAATGGTTACTCAAGTTATAATTAGATTGTTATCACTTTGAAAGACCAAGAGAAAAAAATTTTCACATGCCCGTTTGCGACTTTTTCCATTGATGAATGCCATTCGGTCTTTGTAATGCATAAGCCAAATTCCATAGGTGTATGGTTAGCATTTTTCTTTATTATGTACAAAACATCATGGAGGTATTTATAGATGATTTTAGTATATATGGTGAATGTTTAGACAATCATAACTTGTGCTTGAAAGATGCATGGAAATTAACCTTGTGTTAAGCAGGGAAAAATGTCATTTTATAGTGAATCAAGGTATAGTTCTAGGGCATGTTATTTCTTCAGGGGGAATATAAGTTAATAAATTTAAGATAGAACTTATCCATTCTTTGCCACCTTCCACAAGTATGCGATAAGTTCATTTTTTTCTTGGTCATGTAGTTTTTTATCTCAAATTTATTAAGGATTTTTTAAAGATAGCATTACCTTTATGCAATTTGTTACAAAATTATGCCTTTCTATTTTGATGATAAATACAAAGAGGTATTCGAGACATCGAGAGAACTCTTGACTTCAACATTTATGATCCAACCATCATATTAAATTCATTTTTTTAAATCATGTGTGATGCAAGTGAGTTGTATGAGTTATTTTGAGGCAATGGATTGGCAAATCATAATACACCATTTATTACACCTCCTGCACTTTAAATGATGCATAGCTCAATTATTCCATAACTAAAAAAGAGCTTTTAGCAATTATTCTTGCTTAAAAGAATTTTTTTCTTAGTTAATTAGTACTAAAGTGATTGTTTATTTTGATCATGCAACTCTTAAGTACTTGATCACAAAGAAGAATGCAAAACCAAGATTGATTCAGTGGATACTTCTCTTGTAAGAGTTTGATTTAGAATTAAAAGATAAGAAAGGTACTGAAAACTTGGTTACCAACCACTTTAGTTGTCTAGATCATGAAGAGGACACAATTTCATTGTAAGAAAACTTTTTAGATAAGCAACTCCTTTTAATTGGTGCATCAACCCCTTGGTATGTAGACATTGTTAACTATTTAGCCACCAAGAAGTTGCTAGAAGATTTGAGTGGAGCTCAAGAAGACAAAATCAAGAGCGATGTTAAGTAATACATTTGAGATGATCCATATCTTTGGAAGTATTTCTTTGATCAAGTTTTAAGAATGTGTCTACCTAAATTTGAATTTCTTTCTATTTTAACCTTTTTTCATTCTTGTGTATATGGAATGCATTTTGGATAAAAAATAGCACCTGAAAGTACTTGATTGTGAGTTTTGTTGGCCTTCATTATTTAAAGACTCATACTTGTTCTACAAGTCTAGTGATTATTGTCAAAAAATTGTTAGTTTAGGTGCTGGGAATCAAATGCCTCAATCTTCTATATTATTGTAGAAAATTTTGATGTATAGGGTATTGATTTCATGAGACCTCTCTTATTTTCTTTTGGTAACCTTTACATTATCCTTGCTGTTGATTATGTCTCAAAATAGGTGGAAGCAAAAGCCACCAGAACTGATAACTTTAAAGTTATTGTAGATTTTGTGAAGTCTAATATCTTTACAAGGTTTGGAACACCTAACACTATGATCAGCATTTAAGGTACTTATTTTTGTAATAGGTTTGTGGAAGCTCTTTTAAGGAAATACAATATAAATATAAGGTCTCTATTGCATATCATCCATAAACTACTAGGCAAGTTGAAACATTAGATTGAGAAGTGAAATCTATTTTTGAAAGGATTAAAATTATTGGAGTTTAGTCCTTGATGATGCACTTCGAGCTTATCGAACAATATAAAAAACTCCCATTGGTATGTTTCCTTATCAATTCGTCTATGGCAAGCCATGCCATCTCTTAGTTGAATTACAACATAATGCATATTGGGTGGTAAAGTAATGCAACATTGATATAGATGTAGCGGGTATCTAAGGGAAACTTCAATTGTAAGAACTTCAGGAGATAAGAAATGATGCCTATAAGAGCTTTAAGATTTAGAAGGAAAAGACTAAGGCTTTCCATAATAAGATGATATTAGGAAAGAACCTTTTTATTGGTAAAAAGTTCTTCTATTTTACTCATGCCTTAACCTATTTCCAAGTAAGTTATGTCTTTGTTGGGTAAGACCTTCTATAGTAACTAATGTCCTCCCTTATGGTGCAGTTAAAATTAGAAATATGAAGATGATAAGGTGTTCAAGATGAATAGACATAGACTAAAGCCATTTTATGAGAACTTCACAACACATGATGTAAAGGCGCTACCACTCTTTGAGCCAACATATGCTGATGAATGATAGCATTTATCCATGTCAGCCTGAGGAAAATAAACCAAGTGCTCATTAGGACTTAACCGAACAGATGAGAGCATGCGATAAACAGATTTGATACTTCTTACTCTTCTCCCTTTTATCTTTTATTATTTGTTTTTGGTTTTATTTTCTTACTATCATGCGCCCAGTCTTTCATTTAGGGTGACAATTTTGCATTGAGGAAAATGTAAGGATTAAGTGTAGGGGGAAAGATTTAGAATTTTCTTTTTACTTTTTTTTGTATTGCTTTAATTTAGTAGGTAAGTTTTGTCTTGAGTTTTCTTAGGTTTCTGTTTTAAGTCCTTAGTTTTTTGTTTATGTGTGTGTTTTAGTTCCTTCCAATGTACTGGTAAGATATGAATTAAGTAGGTCTAAAACTAGGATATAGTGAAAGAAATTTTCATGAGAACTAAGTCAAAAATATTATTCTTCATAAGCCAATGTTAGTATGATATGTTAATTGAGAAAGAAGCATGTTTAGACTTAAGAACAACTTATATAAATATCTTTTTGGGCTTTGAGCCTGGGTGATTAATACATTATGCATATCAATCCAATTTCTTTTCTTATATGCTCTCATGATTACATGTTTCTTTAGAACTTGCTTTAAACTATTTGAGACTATATTTATACATGTGATGATATGGATATGTTAAAGGTCTTAGGATTGATTCCACTAAATTCAAATTACCTACCCTAATGTTGTTGTCCATTAGATAACCCTTTGAGCTTAAATAAGCTTTGTATTCATGAAACTCATCTACTTAACCATTCAACTTAGAAAAATAAAATTTACCATAATTTTAAGGGATTAGTAGAACATATGGAATCTTATGTGTTGTTGGAATTCATGTATGTTGAGTTTGATGATTAAAAGAACCAGTTATAAAAAATTCTTGTTGTTTATGGGTTGTTATTTGGTGGATAACAAGGAGTTATCTCAAACACATTTGTATTGATATCATGCATCTCGTTTTCAAAAAAATAAATAAAATAAAAAGAAAAAAAAAGAGAAGATGTGCATGGTGCATTGAAGTTAAACATATAAAGTCTTAGTAGAGTACAATATATTGAGAATTAAGATATATGCTAACAAGATGTTTTGCTCTAGTTGTTTTTATTTTGCTCTGCTAGTTCTTTAGGATTATTTATGATTTCCTTATCATATTTCTTTCTACCTATACCGTATCACCCCATTACAAACTAAGGAGAGATTGTGGTAGCAAAGCTTGTTGCTATCTGCGATTGATAGTTTCAAAAGGTAATTGGAGATAATTTTGATATTGATTTATCATTATGTTTAGAGGTGATGGATGATTCTTTAACAATGCCTTTCATCGTTATTGTTACTTGTAATTCTATTTCCTTAGATCTTAGTTTTACTTTTGAGTTTTTTTTTTAATTTTATTTGCATCTAAATATAAACAACTATCCATCAAAGTTTGCTTCTTCTTTTTTTTTTTTTTACTTTTTTAATTTGTTTGGTCATATTAGATTGTAATTTTGCATATCAGTTTATATAAGTCAATAACTTATAAATTGATAACAATATTTGCAGATACGACCCTTGCTTACTATTACATAAAATAACGACCATAATTTAATGCAAGGATTTAATAGCTACATCATTTAGGGTATCATTTATCTAGTATAACTTTAAAACATTCAAAAAATAGACAAAAAGATTAAGTTGAAAATGGTATTATTTAATAGTACCATACATAAATATATTTATTTAATATTTAAATTTTTTAGTTAAATCAATAAATATCATAAGAAATTTTATCAATTTAACATCTAATTCAATTTTTTGAACTTGGTGTTTATCATTTTTCTTTATCTTTGAGAGGAATGTACTTATTATGATTCTGATATATCAAATCAATAAATACGAGAAATAATTTTAGTTAGTGAGATTATTTGTCATAGGAACAAAAAAAGCTAGTGAGAAAGTATACAAACTTTTATCAGTAGTCTTTAATTCCACAATGAATTACATTGTTCTATTTACCACTTTCCTTCTGCTTTTACATGGGAAAAATTAATGAAACCTGTCTTTCTTTTACTGTGAATTATTATTTTTTAGTTTCAACAAAAAATAAACGAAGTCTGTGACATTTATAAAAGCATATTTAATTCACTATTTTTATGAAATTAAAAAGTTTCACATGTTGGGATAGATAAATTAATAATTAATTTATCCAATAACTCAAAAAAATTTTCCAAAAATAATATTCATTGCTTCTCAAGTTATTTGTCTCTTATTGATGTTTATGTTGTCTAAGAAAGAAATTTTGATTTTTTTTTGTAAAGTTGATATTTTATTATTTTTATTTAATAACAAAAATATGAGTGTTTAAAAAATAAAAATAGGCATATATAATTTTCAAACATTCAAAAAATAGACAAAAAATTTTGATATGGAAATAGTACTATTTAATAGTTTTATACATAAATAGATTTATTTAATATTTAATATCTTTTAATTAAATAGAGATGATAACAAATTTTATCAATTTAACATCTAATTTAATTTTCAGAATTTGATGTTTGTCCATTTTATCTTTATCATTGATAGGCATTTAGTAACTGAGATTCTAATATATCTAATCAATAAATATGAGAACCAATAATTTGGATTAGTGAGAAACAATTTGGGTTAGTGACATATTACTTTTGTATCATGGGATTATGTAAGGCCTTTTTATGTGTTGTTAGATAGCGATCAATGTTAATAAACGTGATATGTGTTTTTTTTAATTATAAAGCAGCTATTCTTTGACTGAGGCTCCATTTGCATAGGCGGTGAGATTGATTACGGTAAGATTAAAAACAGTAATAATGGTGAAATTAGTTACTGTGATGGTAAGATCGGGTATTGTAGCACTAAGATTAAAATCAGTGATGAAATATGTATTTGAATTCAATCGTAGCGGCAGTGATGAGATGAATTAATGTAAAAAGAAAAAAATGACTATTGAAGATATTATATCAAAATATGTATATATATAGTCATTATATATTTACACAAATTAAAACTTAATTAAATATTTTTATTTCCGTTGAACCCTATGAGGTCCAATGTAAAAATGGCTTTTTTACCTAAATAATATAATTTTTGTTTTTATTTCTCGAAATAGGATGTTTGTAGATTAATTCTCGAAATGTGTCTTTTTTTATTTTGCATTAAGAACTCGCCGATTGGGATGGCGAGAATGGAATATTGTGAGAACTCTCCAACTGAGTAGGCGAGTTCCCATCTCAGCAAGTGGGAACTTGCCCACTCAATGGGCGAGTTTTCAACAAGATTCCCCCTAGCACAATTATTTTGCCAAGGGAGGGGACCGACCTTACCATAAAAATGGCAGGGCATCTGCATGTTTAAGGTCACAGACTTTGCTACCCATGACCTTAAACAATTATCAGAAAGAATTATTGGGGGGTAAATTATTGGGGAAAGGATGGAAGTGGGAGAAAGCAAAAACCAGAAAGGAGCTTCAAGTTCTTTATACATAGAGCTTGAAGCTCTTCTTCTCGTATTGAAGAGAATGAAAAAGAGAAATTTTTTGCAATTTGCTTTAGGTATGTTTTAATTTTTATTTATAAAAATGTTTTTATAATATTAAAATATAATTAGTTTTGTAATT
>JBBYHL010026651.1:0-10699 GCA_038381835.1 Adansonia madagascariensis
AAAATAAATTAAATTTTTAAAAACTAATTTAATATAAATTTAATGAAAATATTTAATGAATTTTAAAAATCTTAAACTTAAAAAATTCCTCCTAAAAAAATTTACAGTGTAGAAAACTCTATATCTTGAAAATAGGACAATTTAAAGAAAATGTAAAACTCATAAAATAAATTGAAATTTAAAAAACTGATTTAATATAAATTTAATGAAAATATTTAATGAATTTTAAAAATCTTAAACTTCAAAAATTTCTCTTGAAAAAAATTTATAGAGTAGAAAACTCAGTATCTTAAAAATAAAAATTTTTTAAAAAAACTCATAAAATAAAATAAATTTTAAAAAACTGATTTTATGGCGGTTAAATTAAAATATTTAAAGAAATTTTAAAGTTCAAAACTTGAGAAAATTCTAACAAAAATTGAATAGGTAAAGGAAAGCTCATTTTTAAAACTGAAGAAATTTTAAAGAATACATTGAAAATTATATAAAATGATTAAATACAACATGCTGTCTAAAATATTAATTATCAAAAATAAATAAATAAATGAAATTATGAAATCCATAATAGATTTAACTAAAATAATTTCACAAGCATAATACTCGCGATATGGTAAAAATTCAAAATTAATTAACAAAATTAACAATTTGACATCATATGGTAAAAACACCAACACTTATTTTTTCTTGAATATTTTTTATTTTTTTGAATGCTTATTGGCATGAATATTGCACAAGTGCCGGTAAAAATATACGGCATCAATTTTTCGAGCTTTAAGAAAAAATCTCAAAAAATTCATGAAAATGAAAAATTTGACCGTGATATCATTTACAAGAATGATTTTCTAAATTTGGCTAGAAAATATTTAAAAACAAAATTTTCCTTTTGAATATTCATCCTTTCATCCAAGATTGGTTTTTAAGTGGCATTTTTTTCTATCATATGTCAATACGATCATGTATGTGTGATGAAATAATTTATAAAAATGTGTAAATTCCTTGAAAAAGGTTAATCTCTATTATGGCGACAATCATATTCCGGTCTTCGATAATCAAGACTATCAGAAAAAAGACCCAAACGAAATTAGATGTCTATAGCTACCCTTCTTTGGTCGTTGCTACGAATCAGAAACAGGGCAAAGACCAAATAGACATAATCTCATCTGGGCTATAATGTTTTTCAAAAATGAATAAATAAATAAAATAAAACAAAATTTCATTAAATTTATTCATTAAAAATAAATAACCGAGGGCAAAACCTAGGTTAAGATAGAAAAGTAGACCATGATGAAAACCAAGTTTAGAAGGTTGACCAGGACATAACCGATATAGTCAAACGAAGGTGACTAAGATGTAACCTAGCTCTTGAAGGGTTGACCAAAGTAAAATTGATACGTCAAATAAGGGTGATCAGGATGTAACTTCAATCTAAAAATTGATCAGGGTGAAACCAATAGAAGTAAATAAGGTAAACATGATCTAACCTAAGTCTAAAGAGTTGACCAAGGTGAAACCGATATAGTCAAATGAAGATAACTAAGTCTAGAGGGTTGACCAGGGCACAACTAATACAATCAAACGAAGGTGACTAAGTCTAAAGGGCTAGCCAGGGTAAAACCAATATAGTCAGATAAGAATAATCCGGATGTAAAATGGGTTTAAAGGCTTAACCTAGGTGAAACAGATACAGTCAAACGAAGATGACCAGGATATAATCCTAGGTCCAAAGGATTGACCACGGTAAAACTAATACAGTCAAAGGATAGTTAGGATATAATCTGGGTGTAAAGGGTTGACCAGAGTGGAATTGATGCAGTCAAATGAAGGTGACCAAGATATAATCCTAGGTCTAATGGATTGACCAAGGCAAAACCAATACTGTTAAATGAAAGATGGCTAGGATATAAACTAGCTTAAAGGGTTGACCAGGGTAAACCCAATACAGTCAAACAAAGAATGACCTGGATGTAACCTGGGTGTAAAAGGTTGACCAAGGTGGAACCGATACAATCAAAAGAAGATAACCAGGATATAATCCTAAATTAAAAAGATTGACCAGGGTGAAATTGATACAATCAAATAAGGATGATCAGGATATAACCTTAGGCCTAAAGGGTTGAACAGGGTAGAATCAATACAATCAAATGAGTTAAAAATGCTTACTATCTGAATTGCTTAAAGAAATGCAAGGTTTACCTTTTTATTCTATACCAAAAGGCACTTTCTAATATCATATTCAATTGAAGATTTGTAAATTAAATCTAAATGCAAATGCATGCTGAATATGTAGTTTATCCACCCTAATTTTTCCTAGAATGTCCCAAAGACTTTGGATTACTAACTAAGATCCCTGTAATGTTTTGATCTCATTCAAAGTAATGCAAATAAATCTATTTATCATCTTTTCCTCAATTTCTATGTGCTCAAAATGTTAATTATCATCTAGTAGAAATATTAGCATGGTTCAAAAATTTAACAAAGGTATGAATAAAAATATGCACTTGTATTATAACAAAGAAAGAAAATACAACATTGGTTATTTTAAAAATGATGATAAAGTACCTAAGAGATTTGGTTATTACTCAGATAAGCTAGATCTCCTATTCAATTTTTTAAAGATATCTTATGAACTGAAAGTTTACTTTCATGAAGATCCATCTCTTAAAGATGCCTCTGATCATACTATGCCTCTTTCAGAATTAGTCTTCTAGCAAATTACACTTTGTCTGTTCCTTTCAAATGCTTGAGCTATTATTTCGAGCCTTCAGCTTAAAGTTTAGATGGATAACTTTTAAGGTTTTCATCTGTTTTTTTCTTTTTTATTTGTTTCAGTTTTTAAAATGGACGCCTTTTTAGGTTTTCATCCAATTTTTTCCTTCTTTCTTTTTTTTCCCTCTTTTTTAGGTATAACATTTTTTTTACATTATTCAAATTAATAGGGTTTGGTAGAATTCCTCTATCCATTTTTGCCAATACCAATACTCTTCCTAAAAATATCTTTTGGACTAAGGCCCATCTCAATTAGATGCCTATTTACCTCAAGGATCTTCTTGTCTTGGCAAGATTCTTTTTAGTACCAATTCTCCCTTGTGAAATTTCCTAGGATGAATTTTCTTATCATGCACTCTTATCATTCTTTTTGGTATGTCTGCCCATGTTGAATAGCTTTTAGACTTTTTTCTTTAATGAAGTTTAGTTGTTCATAACAATCTCGAACCCATTTGGGTTCTTCTAACTTAGTTCCATTAAAACTCAGAGTGAAGGGATCTCCACTTCAATTGGTAAGACAACCTCTATACCCTAGACTAACGAATAAGGCATTGCCCTAGTTAAGGTTCGAACTAAAATTCTATAAGCCAAAAGGGCAAAGGGGAGCTTTTCATACCAATATTTGTAAGTCTCTACCATCTTCCCTATAACCTTTTTAATATTTTTATTAGTCACCTCTATAGCTCTGTTCATTTTTGGATGGTATGTCATCAAATTGTGATGAGAAATTTTAAGCTGGGTACACACCTCTGTCATCAATTTATTATTCAAATTGAAGGCGTTATCCGTTATAATTCTTTAAGGGATCCCATCGGCAAATAATGTTAGTCCTAAAAAATTTTATCATTGTTAACCTTGTCACATTTGTATAGGAGGCTGCTTCAACCCATTTGGTGAAGTAATAGATAGCCACCAACATGAAGTGATGATGGTTCGATGTTATAGGGGTAATTGGTCCAATAACATCCATGCCCCTATGGAAAAAGGCCATGGTGCAGTTATGACATGCGATGGTAAAGGTGGTACATGGATCTTGTTAGCATAGATTTAACATTTATGACACTTTTAGACATATTTAATATAACCACCTTCCATGGTCATCCAGAAATAACCTAATCTCATGATTTGTTTTACCATTTTGTGTCCATTCACATGGATAACATAAATCCCCTCATGCACTTCTTTTAATATCTTTTATGTTTCAAAAGCATCAACACACCTTAGTAACACTTGATTATAACTCTTCTTGTATCTTTCCATCCAAAACAAAATTCACCGCCAGTTTCTTTAAAGTTATTTTGTCAGCCTTAAAGGCATTATCTGGGCATGCTCGATCCTTGAGATATCTTTTGATGTCATGATACCATGGGAGACCACCTGCTTCCATTTCGACATTACAACAGTATGTAAGAGACTCGTATATGCTTATCTGAATTGGTGTTACCTTTTGCCCCTCATTTACTTTAAACATCAAAGCCAAAATGGCTAAAGCATCAGCCATTTGATTATCTTCTTGAGTCAGATGAATAAATTCCACCTTCTCAAACTCTTTAAGCAATTCTAGAATTAGCTTTCTGTATTGTTGCATCCTCGAATCCTGAGTTTCTCATTCTCCGCGCAGTTGTCACCAAGGCTGAGTCCCTATATACTTTTAATAATTAAGTTTTTCTCTTTATAGCTGCCCGAAGTCCTATAACACATGCTTCATATTCTACTACATTGTTTGTACAATCGAGGTCTAATCGAGTAGTGAAAGGGTAATAGTCTCATTTTGGAGATATTAAGATTGCCCTAATTCTATGGCCTAAAGCATTTGATGCTCCATTAAAATACATTTTCCATGTTAATTCCTTCGATGGCTTTCCTTTTTATTCCACTGAAATATTCATTAAATCCTCATCAAAAAAGTCAAAATTCAATGGCTGATAATCATTAAGTGCTCAGCTTGTTAGGAATTTAGCAATAACACTCCCTTTAATTGCCTTTTGACTTACATAAACCATATCATATTCCAATAGCAAAACTTGCCATCTAGTATCCTTCCTGAAAAAGTCAATGCTTCGAACAGATATTTGATTAGGTCTATTTTGGTGATCAGCCAGGTGGTATGATACAACATGTATTGTCAAAGCCTTTTTGTAGCCCAAACTAGGGCACAACATATCTTTTCTATTTGAGAATAATTTACCTTATAGTCAAGAAATTTCTTACTAACATAATAAATAGCCCACTCTTTCTTTCTATCTCATCTTGCTGTCCTAGCATACAACCTATAGACCTTTTAAACACTAACAAGTACAAAATCAAAGGTCATCCTGATACCAGTGGCACCAATAGTGGCAGATTATAGCGTTAATGCTTAACATTTTCAAATGCTTCTTGGCATTCTTCATTCCATTCACTAGGGTTTTGTTTTTGCAAAAGCTAAAATATCGGGTTGCACTTATCTGTGAGTTAGGATATGAATTCGGTAATGTAATTTAATCTCTCCAAGAAACTTTACACCTCTTTTTATGTATGTGGGGATGGTAATTCTTGGATGGATTTAATCTTATCTAGATCAACTTCAATCCCCTTTTCACTCACAATAAAACCTAGTAACTTTTCTGACCTTACACCAAAAGTGCATTTTTTTGGATTCAACTTTAACTAGTACTTTTTTAGTCTTTTGAATAGCTTTCGTGAATTTGCAACGTGTCCTTCCTCCTAAGGTGACTTGGTAATCGTATCATTCATATATTTTTCTATATCTTTGCGCATCATATCATGGAATAGGGTGACAATTGCCCTTTGATAAGTTGCCCTTGCATTTCTCAGTCCAAATGGCATCACCTCACAACAAAAAGTTCCCTACGTTATGATAAAAGTTATCTTTTCCATGTCTTCTAATGTTATTTTTATCTGGTTATACCCAAAAAATCCATCCATGAAAAAAAAAACAATTCTTTGCAATGTTATCAACTAAAGTATCTATATGTGGAAGAGAAAAATTATCCTTTGGACTTGCTCGATTTAGTTCTTAATAGTTACACACATTCAACTCTACCATCTTTTTTGGGAACTGGGACAATCTTTGTGACCCATTATGGGTATTTTGCCACTTCAAGAAATCCAGCCTTGAATTGTTTATTTACTTATACTTTTATTTTCAAAAGCAATTCTGGTTTCATTCTTCTCAACTTCTGCTGAATCGATTTGAATTTTGATTTTAGAGGTAACTTATAGACCACGATTTTTGTATCTAACCCTGGTATGTCTTGGTAGGACCATGTGAAAACATCTCAAAATTTTTGAAGCAAACTTATTAATTTTTCCCTAGTGATGGGTATTAGGGTAGTCCCTATCCTAACTTATTTTCTATCATCCTCATCATCCCCTAAATTTATCACCTTCGTTGATCTTTCATGGGGTATTTTTCGTTTATCCTCTTACTCAATTATTTTTAGCAAATCAGTGGCAAAGTATGATCATCATCATCTTCTTTGAAATCGATCTCATTTGAGTAAATAGTCTATTCAAAATCAACCTTTGAATAGTGTATGGAACTATCCACTTTCCTTGAGTGGGAAATCTATAAAGGTAAAAAAGAGAAAAAATGGGCAAACAAATGTATGATATGATTTTTATAAATGTATGTAACAAAGAAAAAAAATATTGGTATAAAAAAATTGGATATAGACAAAAAGGTCATATATATTTCATTTCTGTAAATGATAATTTAAGATTTTAACTTTTCATAGAAAGATTCTTAGATGAAAAAATATGTTCCTAAGATTACTTTGAAATTGGCATAAGTACTATAGTTTTCTCAATACAAGTCTAGTTTTTCAAGACGTATCTAGAAGGACAAGGATAGATCTCATGATCATTATTTTGCTCTTTGTTGTCTTCTTCAATGGTGGCCACCTGACATTTCTCAAAAGTTCATTAACCACCATAATGGCTCTATTGGCTTCTTTTTCTTTAGCTCCCCTCCATAACGAAAAACTTCATCTAGTAAGGGGTAAAGGGTTATTTTTGGCTTGATTGTTGACCGAAGGCTTGGACTAGCTTCTTTCCTCGAGATCTGTTTTCAAATTTCTTCTTTTGACTCCACTTTAGCTTGAAGCCCAATCCCTACTTATCTTTTTTGCCAATGACATTGATAGAGCGGCTGATCCCTTGCAAGCATTTCCTAAGTCCACTTCTAGCTTGGGCTCCTTTCTTGACTATAAGCCTGAGACTCATGCAGGTGCTCTTTGAAAGTCTAGGTTTTAGGATTATAGACCCTTCTATAATAAAAGTGGCATTAATAATTTCAAAAAACCTAAAAGAGTAACTTCAGTTTCAGTATATGCTTTAATGTAAGGGGCTTCAGTAGAAGTCATGGCCACAATGTCCTCTTCCCTGAATAGGCTAATTAATTCCTCACTACCTATGAGTTTAACTTTTTGGTGCAGAGATGCTGGGATGGCCCCAGCAGAATGAATCCATAGTCATGCTAACAAACAGTTGTATGCTGAGAAAATGTCCATCACATGAAATTTGATCTCAAATAGGCAAGGGCCAATATCTAAAGTGATCAATATAGTACTTTTGATTTCTCTCTTGGTCCCATCGAATGCCTTAGCAACTGTATGGCTGTGTTTGATCTAACTAACATCAACTGGCAAGCTAGACAATGTGATCAATGGCATTACATTCAAACTTGATACATTGTCAACGAGGACTTTGAGTAATATGGTCCCTTTACAGTGAGTTATGATGTGGCAAGCTTTTGTTAAAGTGTTACCCTCTGGTGGAATCTCATCATCACTAAATGAAATGAAATTATTAGCAACTATGTTATTTACTAGGTGATCCAACTTATTTATGAAAATGTCTTGAGGAACATAAGCCTGATTAAACACTTTCAACAAAGTATTTTGATGCGTTTTTTAGTTAAGCAGCAGGGTTAACATAGAAATCTTTGTCAGTTGTTGCTTTAACTGTTCTACTATATTTTACTCACTGTGTTTAATAAACTTAAAAAATTTAGCAGCCTTTTTTTCCTTGATCAATTCCTGTACTTCGACAGGGCTATCTTTGGTAACTAATACTTTTCCAGATACTTATCTTTCTGACTTCGTTTTTGCACTAGTTTCACTAGTTTCTAGGTTATAAATATGACAACTACTTTTCACATGGCTTACCCTAGTTATGTTGATAGCAGCCAATTAGCTTGTAATAACCTTTAGAGTTGTTATCCCACCATATACTTCCACAGTACTTGTTTATTATTTTGATATGGGAACAGAGTTAGTGCTCTGATAATAAGTCTAAGAGTAACCTCAGTCTTAGGTGGTGTGATCTTTGGCTGGTTGCAATAAATGATAAGAGGGCGATTAACACCGTAGGGCAGCTGCGATGATCCTTCACCAGCCATGTTAATTAATTTTTCTTCCTCTAATCTAGCTTTTTCAAAGAGCCCAATTTCACCATTGTCCATAATTTGCTGGATTATGGCTAAAATTCTATGTAATTTTGCACAATGTGTCCTAATGTTTTATGAAATTTGTAGAAGTTAGCAGCAAGACCAGATTGATCTTTGATACTTCCATAATCTTGATCAAAGATCCTTTTTTCAATCAAGATTGCCCATATATTTTCCATGGATATCCTAACTTCTTAGACTTTTGACTTTTTTCTGCTCTCTTCTTCAGGTATTAGAGTATTAATCCTGGGTTTGGTATGATCTGGTAAGGGATTTGCTGCCACATTAGGTGCTGGGCCATTATCAATTTGAAAGGCACCCCACTCAAGAAGACTATGAACTTTTTGCTTGAAGGTCGTACAGTTTTTGATTGAGTGACTTGCTACTGCACGATAATCACAGTGTAGATTTGGGTCATTCCAGCTAGGGTAATTTCCTTCGTATGGTTTGGAAAAGATTGGAGCCACTAACCGTGCCTTAGAAAGCTTATCAAACATTTTCTTATATGAGTAAGGAAGGGGTTCATAGTCAGATCTAGGTTGGTTAGCTCTTTGGGTTAGTGGATTAACAATAGATCTTGGTTAGTTTTGTGGAAGAGGGTTCGAAATGGTGGTCGAAGGTGATGTTAAAGGAGAAGCTCTAGGTATGTTGAAGGAGAAGCTCTAGGTTTGCTATCTTTGGTTTTGTTAATACGGATGAGGTCCTTGATGGTACAGTTGACTGACGTAGTTAACAGACAGAGCTTTGTTTTCTTTTTTCCTATCCCTGGCTTCTTTCTAGTAGAAGACTCCCCAGTCACGATTTTACTAGCTTTTATAGTTGTTTCAATCATCTCTCCTAAAATAACAAGATCAGTAAAATTTTTAGTTACATTCCCCACTAATTTGTCATAATAGGGGGATGCAAAGTGCTCACGAATAGCATCATGGTTTCTTTCTTAGTCAAGAGATGCTAAACCTAAGAAGTCTGTCTCTCCATCTTTATGCATATTTTTTAAAAGATTCTGTAGACTTTTTCTCTATATTCTGAAGAGTTAGTCTATCAAGCACCCATTCAGCCATATGTTTATATTGTTGAAGAAATGAATTAGCTAAATTAGTCTAGCATTGAATTTAAGTGTGGTTTAGATCATTGTACCATTTCAGTGCAGATCCAGACAAGCTTTCTTAAAAATAGTGAATCACAAGCTTGTTGTTTTGGGCATAGCCAGCCATTTTCCAGATGAACATTTTAATGTGTGCTTGAGGGGAAGTAGTGCCTTTGTACTTTTCTAACTTGGGCATTTTAAATTTTGGTTGAAGGACTAAATCTGGTACTAGACTGAGGTCCTCAGCATCCATACTACTATATAATTCAACCGCTTCAATGTCTTTTAGCCTTCTCTCAAGAAGTTGTGTTTCCCTTTTTTTTATCTATATTTTAGCCTACTCTTTACCCTTCTGTTTATGCTTTTCCTCTTCATCGATGCTAAGGCCTGCTGATTCATCTTAGGCAACTATAGTTCTTGTACCTACCTCTTGTGAAAGAGCATCAGGGTTAAAAATGATGACTGGTGGATTACTAGTTGGGACATTTTGTTACAGATTTTAGATATTAGTTGGCTGAGTATTAGTTATTTGTTCCTCAATTGATAACCCCTCTGGATCCCCCGTTAAGAGTATTAGTATTCATCTTTAGCTGTTGACGAACTGGCTCCCTTACCATTAACAACTCCATCATCCTTATGATCTGAGCTTGTAGTTCTTCTTGCCTTTTTAGCATGGCCTCCTAGCCTTGTTGATGACTTTCTTTTAATCTCTCCAATCTTGCTAAGTGATCTTCGACCATTCTTCTTATTCAAAGTCTAGTATGGTATTGATGAGTGGGTAGTGGTTGAGTTGGTCTTTCTGAGTTTGCAATGTTAACCTTAACAATTCCACATTTCTTTGAGTTAATTAATTTTCACTTTTTTCTTTAACTTTATGACAAATTACATGTTCACATCATTGATCATGTAGGGATTAAATCCAAGGAAATTCCTAACTTGATTATATCGTCTTTGAGCCTTATTCAAAAACTGAAGTACAACATGCCCATATTGTCATATGGGATTAATTTGCATCTGTAAGTCTCTAATCTTCTCCACCATTTCCCTTGCTTGGATGACAGCTGAATGGATCTGTTCTATAAGATGATCTATGCACATTTGTTGGCCAAAAGAATTAACTGCCCGTTGTCTACCATCATTTTCGACCCACCATAGTCTATCAGCCTAATATGCATCTAGATTGCGATAGGCTTGCACCAAGGAGTGAATATCATCTCCCCTGCATTGTAATTTTAATCCTATCTCTACAATAGTTATAGTAAGACCTTGTCTTTCCTCAAGCAGTTAAGATACCCTTCCATATTCTCGATCCAAGGCAGCTTGGAGTCATTTATTCTTTTCAATAGACCTTCTTAACTAGAGATGTGTATCAGTATAATTTTTTCTTTCTCTTT
>JBBYHL010026682.1:0-42997 GCA_038381835.1 Adansonia madagascariensis
TTACTTTTTCTTTTTAAGGAATAAGGATATTTTGGTAGGTTTACCGAATATGATAATATTACTTTATTTGAATTATTATCTTAACAGGATTTAGGAGGAGGTAGGTGAAGATGGCTTGTTGTTAAACCCTAGGCCGGGGAGGCAATTTTAAATTATTTTTATAACTTTTTGCTGTCGCAGATTTTGCCTTTTCAATTAAAGAGAATCTGATCTCCAATAGCAATGAGATTTTCGTCATAAACAATTCAACTCTGACATTGGAGCATAAAGTTGTTTTCTAAGTTTGCATTTAGGTATTTGATCCAACCACAAAATACATTTATCTCTATTTAAAGTTAGCAAATATAAAATATATTTTCTTCCAACTATCACGTCGTATAAAAAATTAAATACATTTTTAAGTCTAAAATTTAATAAAAACTACATTGTTTCTTGACGTATAAATATGAAAATAACTCAAAATTTTATCTATTTGATTTATTTAATTATTTAAAAAAATGATATTTAATATGTTTGAAGTTCAGATTTTAACATAAAATATTTTTTTCTCAGCTCCAAACTACTATCTTCTTTGCAAAAATATAAATTAAAATGTTTTTGTTAACAAGTGCTTTTAAAATATTTTTAAAATTACTATATTATATAAATTCATTTTTCAATATATTGAAATCCATAATATTAACTATTAATTATTGCATTAATAAAAAATATTATTATATTAAAGTATGTAAGGAGAAATGTCGACAACGTGCCTCTTTTCATTGCAAAAAGAAGCATGCATGACTTAAAAAATATTTTCTCGATAAGAAAGTGTCCTCACGACCAAGACTCTTCCCTTTTGTAGTGATATGAGCAAGAAAGTGCAAGTTCTCAACTCTTGATCTTTGGTGAGGACCATCAAACAAATTGCTCATCCAATCGGTCTTGGATAGCCACCACGAAGTAGCCAATGCTTGGAGTCACCCTCAATCATTTAGGCTAGGCGTGATCGAATGCTTATCAAAACTGATATTTTGAGTTACGAAACTTAAAACATTTATTTCATAGTCTACATGGTCCAGAGATTCAACAATTAGGTTTGGGAATTGGTTACACGTAGGGAAGTATCAACCTACCCATGATGCCTAGAATTATTACCTTGAAGCGATATCTTAACTAGGTTTTAATTTTCTCAGTTTTGACTTGTCCTTATTTCGATATAGTCCTCTTCTTATGCATGAATTTTTATAAAATAGTAAATATAAGTTTTGAGAAAAATTTTAATTCTATACGCATCCCGAAGAAGTGGAAAACATAGAGATTTTTGACAAGATAAACTCTGGATTTAGTTTTTGAAAACTAGATACTTCATATCAAGCACTGGAGGGATACTAACACAAAGAATTGCCTTCACAATTTTTGAAAATGATTTGAAATATGAATGCAAAGTAAATACCACAAAAGGAAACATGTTAGTAAGACAAAAATGAGATAATATTGCATAAAATAAATCACACAAAAGACGGAAATGGAGAAAGGATGATTGAAATTGATCTCAAAATTGTCATCAATTATCTAGAAATAAAAAAGTTGACAATTTCTAAGATGCATTTGGATCTGTTGGTTGATTAAGGAATGAAACCGGGTTTGGATTTTGAAAAGTCCAGAAAACTCTAGAAGAGAGAAAATTTTAATTTTTGATAATTTTTGAAAAAAGGGATTGAAAAACTTAAATTGACAAAAATTTAGTATTTCTTGACAAAAGCAACTTTTTTGGCATTTCTTGACAAAATCAATAATTTTTGTCAAAAAAGGACAGGAGTTTATAAAAATGAAATTGATGAATTTTGAAAAAAATGTTCATGCCTTGATCCAAGCATAAAGGTAGGTTGACACATGTTTTTAGACTCGATGGGGGTCGATTAGAATTACTTAGAGGCATTCAAATACCTTAGAGTGAGAATTTCAGAAAATTGATTAATCATGACAAATGCTAAAATAGGGGACAACATCACGCTATCCTTATTTTCGATTTATTTTAGATTGATTTGAAGGTTTTTGGGGCCGGGTGAGGAGCTATTGAAAGGCGATTCAATAAGGTTTAATTTTAAATATTCCAAAACTCTCAAAAAATCCATTTCCAGGTGGAAATAATTTTTGATGTCAGGACTTGTTTGACATTGGCAACATATGCGAGGGAGGTGGCATAGCAAACTTCAAAAAATAATTTCGAGATCATTCGAAATCGTTAAATCGCAATTGATACCTTTCTAGAAAGGGAGTTTCATGAAATTTTTATTAAAAATATTTAAGAATCCAAAAAATTATTTAATGACCAAAATGACCCAAACAAAATGCAAATTAGTTATTTCATGGGTTCTAGACAGTGTAGGCTTGAAAAAATTATAACTCCCTAATCCAAAGTGGTTTGAGGGAAAACAGAATACCCATGGAAAGGTGATTGAATGCCCTTTAAGGGAAGAATATCAGAAAATTCATTAAAAATTATTTATGCTTCAAAAATGATTTTTCAAATCATGACCATAGTGCTGCCAGCATGAATAGGGGAAATTTTTTATTTCTTGAGGTTTCTAGAGCTAGACTTAGGTCTCGGACAGTCGATTGTCCGTAACAACACGAGGTCAGTGACAAGAGCTTCACAAGCTCATTTGCACAATCTTGAAGTAGTATACGACGATGGAATAGCCCATTAACCATGTCACTAGTAAAGGACTCTAGACAAAAAAAACCCAAGGCACAAGCAACTTTAGATAATTAAAAAGGACATTTTATTTTTAAAAATAAAACATTTAACCTCAATAAACCTTGATTCCAAGCATGGAAAGCTTGATTTTTCCCACAATTGTAAGGCAACTAAATAAAAAATCTTAAGTCCATGTTAATCTCCATCTATTGGAGTTAACATAGCCTTAACTTAGGTGGTTTTGAAAAATAGATTTTTTAGACAAGCACCAAATAAGCACTTTAGGAAACATGCGATGAACTAAATATGACATCCATAATAGACATAGAAAGCATGTTTAGACAAACAAAATGAACCAAGCACATAAATGCGGAAAAACATGGTGGGGGTCAGCAAAGCGTAAAAAAATCATAAGTCTACCATAACCAAGGCCATAAGATGCATGAGAATCCTAATATAAGGTCATGGTCAGCATGTTAAGGCTCACTACAATGATGAAAATGCAAAAACATATAAATGAATAGATAAATGATAGGAAATATAACCCAAAAGCTTTGAGAACCTTGTTGGTAATGTTGACCAGAAGAGTCCTTGCATTTGTAGCTTACTTTCTTAGCCTTTTTTGCTATGAGTTTGCAAGAAAAGTGGCTAAGAATGAGCTTGATAGTTATGATATCAATTAGGGGGTTTTTAAAGAGAGATAAAGGCAATAGAGGGTTTTTGAAGGGTTTTTGGAAGGTTGACGAAGGAGCTCTAGGAATGATAGTTTTCCAAGGGTGGAAGCTGATGTGAAATGTGTGGAATTTTCCTTTGACTAAGCTCATAACTTATCTTGTATAGAATTTAATCTAAGCCATCAAAAACTTAGCAAAAATAGGGCACTTAGGACATTTATGGTGAACAATATGTAACTCATTGTACCAAAGAGCAACCTTTTAGCATTTCATTGATTGATGTACAACCTTGGCAATAGAAATAAACCATGCATGAGCTTACACAATAAGCAAAGTCTAGCTTGCCCTTGATTAATCCATATTATAGCATGGAATTCTCTTATAGCATGCTTAATTGACCATTCAAAAATGTTATGATCCAATATTTAAAGCCTAAAAGTGAAGTCCATATAATTTTTAGAAAGTTATTCTCTGAGATTGAATGGATTTTAGAGCCAAGGTCATGACCAAATTTGTTGCTTTAGTGTCATGATGAAAATGTGTGAAAAATGGCATGAAATAGGCAAATGTTGCCTTAGGATATCGATACCATGAGTTTTGTATTGACACAATGGGGTAAAAACCTAAAATATATCAATAAAATGAATATGGTATCGATTATCGATACCATCACTCTTTTGTATCGATATTGGTTGGCCAAAATCATAATTTTAGCTAAGACATAACTTTGTATCAATACCAACGACAATTGTGTTGATAGCAACAGTGGATTTTAGGATTTTGATGATATAGAGGCCTTGTGCCGATACCTAAAGGTCATGTATTGATACCTACTCATGTAAATATGGATTTTACTCATCTTTGGCTCACTAACACCTTACCATGTGTAGACACCTCATTTTGTCTGAGCTTACTTTTGGCATCCCAAGACTTAATTAAAGGGTGATAAAATCAAAAGATAAAAAATAAAAGCTGAGGGACGACTATCGAGTGTCATGTCGCTAGGCGAAATATTTTTAGGAAGGTCTAAAATTCCCATGGGTCGTATTAAAGAAAAATGTAAATAAGGCCTCAAAGTTCATTTTTCACAATGTCATTGGAGTCGTTTAAATGAGTATACGAATCAATTTATGTATGTTTTTGATGAAGTTGAGGTAAGTCAGGAAGCCACAAGTACATTCAAGTTATGTTAGTGCATAAGTATTGATACGAAGCCTTTATGTCGCCAAAAACTTAAATTTTCACATGTAGTATTGATACAAGAGGGTATTGATATGTAGCATGTTTGTATCGATACAGACCTTGGCAGTAGCTAAAGTTATGATTTTTGGAAAAATGTATCGATACACAAGCATGAGTATTGATAAAAATCCATGAAGTATCGATATAGGCCTCTAAGTCTCGAGACTGGAAATAATTTTTTGCTCTTAGTATCGATTCACACCTCATTGTATCTATACTCATGGGTAAAAATTACCTTGTGTATCGATACATGTTTCTTATCAATACATTAAGGCATTGTTGCCTAGTTTGGACCATTTTTTAGCCTTTGAAAATCTGATTCAAACATGTTTTTGCACTAAAAAACGGTCATAAATCGGTGCAAACCTAGACTTTGGGCCTATGATTAGATTTAAACAAATTTTTGGAGCCCAAACAACCAATGGCAAGGGTCACTTTCATAAGAAATATGGTTACAAGAGGCCATGTCAGGCATATCTTTAGATTGAAGGTTGTTACAGCCTTGCTACCCCATTTCTTAGCATGACAAAACCAATGGGAAGAAGACCAATTGAGCATGGTAGCTGGAGATGTCCCCTAGTACATGAATGAAAGATAAAAAATGCCTTTGCTTTCTCTTATAAAAGCATTAGCTGAGCATTGAATTTAAGAGAGACTTCCAACCATTCTCAGAAAAAAGAAAAAAAAGGATTTCCAGTTACCTTTAAGCAAAAAAAAGACTTTAAGCCATCCCCAAAATGAGCTCTCCAACAATCTCAAAAAAAGCTTCATCCATTCTTAAGAATCCTTCAGCAACCTTAAGTCCCAAAACTCTCTAAAAAACACTATTCCATTGCTTTTCACCCTGAACCTTCTTCTATTCCTATAGCTCCCCCAAACTGCCACCAGAAAACCTCTAAAAACTTAACATTTCACACACTTTCACGCTTAAAACACCCACCATCAACTTATTACTAGAAAACTTCTTTCTTTCATCATTTTCTTGCTAAATAATAGCAAAAAGAGGGAAAGAACTGAGTTAAAAGTCATTACTTTAAAAAGGAAGAAAAGTTTAAGGTTTTTGGTTTATTTCCTACCTTGCTCCATAAATTTTTCTTTTTTATCATTTACATCATTTTAGTGAGCCATTTATGTTGCCATGATCATCCTAGGACTCTCATGCATTATTGTTGCCTTGGTTATGGTAGTTTAGGATCTTGATGTTCTTGTGATGCCTTGGTGTTACTTGGATGGCCAAACTTTTACTCTTTCATTCTCTCATCATAACAATCCTTTATTAATGCATTCTCTAACATATTTTATCTGTTTTCACATGCTTGACACATGCTTAAATGTTCACCTTAACATATATTATGTATATTCATGCATTTTCTTGTATTTTAAGGAGTTTCATGACATAAAAATGTTGTCTTGACAACTCCAACATGCATTCTATGTTTAAATATGTTCATATCATTTCCATGCACCTTATTTGCCATCTTTTTGCATTTATTGTCACCTATTTCCATGTCAAAATGTCATTTTTGTCTGTTTGCATGTTTAGTCTAGGTAAATCTTTGTGTGTTGTATTTTGTTCATGACACCTCTGTTAAAATGCTTGCTTGTTTCCTAAAAACCTAATTTTCAAAAAAATCCCCAAGTTAAGTTCATGCTACCTCTAATAGATGAAGAATAACATGGACTTAATGTTTTCATAAAATTGGTCTTCCAATCTTGGGGACAAATTAAACACTTCAGCTCTAGATTCATGATAAAATAAGTTCAAAGATGTTATTTCTCAAAGCAAAAATGATCCTCTTTTAGTTGAAAAATATATTAAGCATTGATCTTGACTCTAATAATCCCTTTAATGACATGGTCAATAGGTTGTCTCATTGTTCCAAACTACACCTGGATTATGGAATAGACTTGTAACACCCGTATTACTTTCTATCACGTACGTTTAGACATCCTAGACCCAAGCCTATCTTTGGAAAAACCCTGAAAATATTGAACAACCCCTTATTTTGCTATGGCAGCAATGTAGTTTAAGTTTGGAAAATCATTTTGAAACCACAAAATATTTTTCTTGATTTTTTTTATTTTTTTACTTAAAGGTTATTGAAATACCTTTCCAACGGCATCATGTTTACCCTTAGATCATCTCGGATGAAAGAGTTATAATTTTTTGAACTTTTACTATTTAAAACCCCTAAAACCAATGCATGATACTCTGTTTGGGCCATTTTTGCCTATCAGATGATTTTTTTGAAATTTTTAAATATTTTTCCTAAAAATGTCACGATATTCCCCTTCTGGAAAGGTGTTGTACATGATCTCATGACTTCGAATAGTCTCAGAACGATCTTTCAAAATCTATCACACTTTTCTCTTTGTACATGCTGCCAGTGTTGAGACAGACCTAACTTCAAAAATTAATTCCACCAAGAAAGTTATTTTTTAGAATTTTTTGAATATTTTTACATTAAACCTTATCGCGGTACCTTTCTAACTACACTTTATTGGCCCTTTGAAGCCTTCAGATGCACCCAAAATAAATTCAAGAAAAGAGATGACATAATTTATCCTCTGTTTTTAACTCAATTTTTGAATCTCCTTTATAAAGACATTCGTCTCGAAATACATCCAATTGGTTCCCCTACAACACAAGCCCTTCAGACTTGAATCAAGGCTAAAATATAAAAAAATATGATTTCATATTAGCTATCTTTTTCCTCTATATTAAAATTTTCACTAGTGGAGATACTCCACCTCCATTGCTCCAAGGGGATACTCCAACCCCATCTTTAACTCAAAACATAAATTTTCTTTTTTGATCCACCTTCAAAATTCTTAATCTTTATCTAAAACCATAAAAAATTTTCAACTTTAGGGATACTCCACCCCATTATTATGAGGGGATACTCCAACCTCGTTTCTCATTAAAAATTTAAATTTTCTCTTTATTCCTAAATATTTTCCTAACGTTATCTTTGGGGATACTCTAACCCTACCTCTCCGAAGGGATATTCTTTTTCGTCTTACTAACTCGTTTTCCTTTTGTAGCAATTATCATGCATTCATATTTAAAATTTGTTTTCCAATAAAATTTACAAGACAATGTTCCATGTTGGTATCTCTTCAGTGCCTAATACGGAATATCCAAATTTTCAAAATCCAATTCAGAGATTATTTTCATAAAAAAAATCCTTATGTTCCTCGTACCTCCAAGGCACATAGGTGATCTAATTTTCTTTTAAAAAAATTGGATCTATAATTTACAAAACTTCATGCATCAAAGGAGATTATTTCTAAATAATGACCAAATGGATCCAATTAAGCCTAAACCGAAGTGAGACATAGTTAGTAGGTACCAATTTCGTGCATCATAGGGGTACTAATCCTTCCCCATGAATAACGAACTCCCAAACCCAACCAACAAATCTCTAGACTTGGTTGACCTTTAAATCGATGCTTTGAGTTTCGTAACTCAGATTATTGTTTTTAATAAGCACTCGATCATGCCTAGCCCAAAATGATTAGTAGCGACTCCAAGTTTGTGGCCACTTCGTGGTGGCTATCCGAGACTAATTGGATGAGCGATTCAACCAATTGTCACTCCCTCTTCATATTATTATGCCTAATCTAAATCTCGATGATGGGATGACTTAAAGGCTCAACCACCACTACTATCATATATTTTTTAGTTGTGCGCGCTAAGCCCTTCGGATCATCCGAAGTTTTAAAGGTAGGCACGTGGCGACAGCTTGGTGAATCCACTGGGGACTTTGAGAGTTAGGCCTATGGCTAGTTATTTTTCACTCAGTTCTTGGTTTTTCTTCTCCATAATTATTTAGATACAATTTTTTTGTATTTCATCTACTAATTTCTACCCTTTATGTTTTGTCTTGTGATTGTTAGGGATTGTTCGTTCTCAAATAAATAGTAACTTGAATAAGTATGGTAATATGGGAATAAAACAAAAGGTTTGATTGTTTCCCCGACACACACCATGCACTTGCATTTGCACTAGTTTCCCACCAAACACCATGATGCGGTTAGTATCCTAATTATTAGAAGGAAGTGAGCCATACGCCTTCGTAAGTAACCCTCCGCATAGGCATGGCAATACCTTTCGAGGTGTAAATTACCTAAGTCTCTCGTGAGTACCCCTCCGTATTCACATAAGGAAATACATCCACTGGATCGAACCTGTTTCACCAAACTCGCAATAGGCCTAGGATCGAGGTGCCTCGGCTGTCCTCACCAAATAGAGGAACGATTCAAATATCGAATTAAGAGTCCAATTAAAACCCATATAGTGAACCTTATGAGTTAAACCATGTCAAACCATACCAGATTGCTACTAGAATAACCCGGAGAGTAAGATCACTTAGGGAAACATTTCTTACATTTACCCTTATATACTATGGTTAAATAGGCGATAATGGGTGAACATTGTCACCCACGTTTGTCATTTTTATTCTTTTAATCATTCTTTTAGGATATATTGTTATGTTCAATGGCAAATCCTCTTTAATAAGTATGTAAGGACAATCGAATGCCATTACTTGCAATGCCATCATAAAATAGTTATATTTGATCGAAATAAGTCGCCATGTAGCCCAAACGATGGATTAGCATGTACTTAACATAGATGGTGATGAATGAACGTCATCATTTAAATGGTTATTTTTAGTCCTCATGAGGTATCATGTGCTTCATGAAGAGGTAATTTTTAATAAGCATACGACGTTATGTTATTCGTTTAATGTCTTAACATTCATGATAATCATGTTTGCACCTAGACATTGTATTGCCTATTCTTGGGGCAAATTTTATGATGCACTTTTGCTTCTATTCTTTCATTTCTTTACATTTTGCCTATTATTACGTATGGTTACCAACTCATTTCCCTTTTTTTTGCTTTTGTTTATCACACATGCATCATTTCATCATAATCATCATTGTCTTGGGATAATTAGCTAATGGTTCAATGTTCATCAAGGGGTGTCTGCCATAAAGCAATAGTCTACTTCAGATCCGAAGCCTTTTGAGGAAGTTCGAGCATGGTCAGACCACCGGTAGCATGAAGATGGGGACGTCCTTAAACCAGGGTATGTCTCAACAGTGCATGAAAGGATCAAGATAGGGTACCGTTAAAATGACTGGTAAGATTTAAGAACTATGTGGACTAGTTGGGATAATACAGAAAAGGAATTATTTACTAAGAGATACAGATTTAAGTCCATTTGGATCGACTTATTGCAAGCAGCATCTTAGTTTTAAAATTCAGCATATCAATGTTTCATATTCAATCGCAAAGATTTAGTTCCCATAGTCAACGAATATACCATGTTGCTTAACATCAAGAGAGCCAAGGCTGATAGAATATATTGCAAGGTTTTGAACCCTTCAACTTTCAAGAAAAGATTATCTCAAATTCTCGTGGCAACAAAGTCTTGGATCAAGAGTCATATCCAAACAAAGGGAATAGTGAATGTATCTCATGGGCCAGTTTGAAAGAAGTAATGGCAAGTGCCATTGATATTTGAAAAAATCCAAGATATCTATGCTTTGGCGATATATGGTTTGGTCCTATTCCCAAAGACATTAGGCTATGTTAAAACTACAGTAGCAGATGTCTTTTCTCATTTGTGCTACAAGATCAATCCTACACTAACCATCATTGTGAAAACTATTTAAGCTTTTAATCGTTGTAAGAATATGGGTATGGGCCGTTTCATTGGATGTGCATCACTCTTTCACATTTGGCTCGTCAATCACTTTTATCCCAAAGAAAGTAGGATGTCGTACAACTTCTTACCTAACTGTAGCCCTATCTCCAAGGTACTTGAGAAGGAATGGCCTCAAGACAAATTTGAAGAGCAATTAGTCCAAAAATTCTAGAACCTGAAGGTGGAAAAGGTAACATGGAAGGACTTTTAGGTTTTCCCTATAGACGATCATATATCAATGCGAAGATTGCAATTATGTATCATTCATAGGACTGTGGAGAAGCACGAATTATGCTCTCATTCTCGTCCTTCGATAATTCTAGTGCTAGCAATTTGTCCCCTTTATCCAAGACTTAGAGCTATGGGATTTCGACTATGATGAGCCTAATTACAAGTCAAAAGTCTAGCTAGCCTTTCGTGCATGGAGACAAACTCGCTGCATGGAGAGGTATTGGAGAGGGAGTAATATGACACTGGGATATGACGAATAGAGGATCCGTCGCATTAATGATGCCTTCCCTCTATCTAGTATTGGGACATCACAAGTACTAGAGGATGAATTTCCTTCTGAGATTGAATTACTCAAGCAAGAGTTCGAACAAGAAAATGTGACCTTTGCCAAGAAGATTACTACTTAAAAGAGGAAAATAGTCAATTAGAAATGGACCTCTATTTTCAGGATGGTGAGGTAAATAGGGTTGTCAAAATAGAGAAACCACCTTAAAGAGTATCTCGAGAGTTTAAGGAAAGACTATATAGCCCTTAACAAAGCAAGTAAGTCTGGAAGACTTGGAAAGTCATCAGTTAAGTGGAGGACATAAATTACTACTCTTGAGAAGAAGCTACATCAATGGAGAAAAGTGACAAAGGTCAGTAGGGAAAAGCTTGTTAGAACCCTTGCTCTTGTATTAGCTTACCAACAGAAGGATGAACGGTTAGAAGCTCGAGTTTAGGATTTGAAGGTAAATCGGGCTAAAAATAAAGCTTTGACACTTAGAATTCAAGATTTAGAGGATTCTCTTCAGGCTTGCCAAGACTAAGTTAATGCACTGGTGAGAGCCTTTGAATAACGGGAGTAAGAATAGCTTCAAGTGGTTGATCACGTACACCAAAACTATCAGGACCATCATCGCCATCTCACAGAGCAGATTTGGGTGGCTCAGTTGGAGGCTGAAAACATGATGGATGTAGCTCGATCCCTTACACATGATATTTTGCCCACTCGAGCCCATGAGCGAGACTTGTTGTATTTCTTATACCATATAATCAGGGAATGTAACTGTGTTAGGCATTTTCGAATGTAATCATGTGTAATTATGACATTTTGTTGATTTAATGAAAGATGCTATTGGTAGAGCTGTCCCTTAGTCCAATTGTCTTTTTTGTATTTGTATGACTAACCTAATTCTTTCATTGCTTTATTTATTCATTTATCTTCATGATCGTATATTCACTTTCATTGCGTCAAACATATGAATATATCATAAAAGCCTAATCTGGTAATAATTTAAAGTAAAGGTGTTCTAAAACATGGAACCTACAGTTCGTCATCGTTATAACACTCGCAATCATCAAAAACTGATGGAAAATTATCACCAAGCCCACATAGAAAGACTTGAACTCATGTTTAGGGAGTCTCAAAAGCAATCAATCCTTAAGAATGAGGAATTCCAAGCTCAGATTGCTGCACTAACCAAGCTGTTGCTTGAAGCATTGAACGAAAAAGGGCAAACAAGCATAGTCGATGCGGGAAAAGCACTAGCTAATCTTGAAAGTAATTTGAATGGTGATACTGAAGCCACCAATGCTCAGGAAACAGCATTACATAGACAATATCCTCCAGTAACAAACATCCCATCAACTCAACCATTCATTTACACTAATCCTACAACAACATCCCATATGATTCAAAGATTTCAAAGTGTAGGCTCGTTACTAGCAAGGCTTATTGTCCTAGACCTTGATTAGCAAATGGAACAAGAGAAAGTAAAGAGGTCCTAAGAAAATGATGAAGACTTAAACAAGTATTAGTCATTGGAGAAACGTCTTCGAGTTGTTGAAGGAAATGACAAGCTTAGGATTATGAACGCAAAGTCGTTTAGGCTTGTTTCCAGTTTCATCACCCGCCTAAATTCAAAGAGCTAGATTTTGAAAAATACAATGAAACTACCAACCCTACTACCTATCGTCCCATGTACTATTAAAAAATGGTCGAGTATGAAGAGAACGAGAAACTATTAATTCATTGCTTTCAAAACAGTTTGATTGGGCAGTTATCCAATGGTATATAAGGCTTAACTCTGTAAGAATTCATACATGGGTGGATCTAGCTTGTGCTTTTCTTGATCAATATAAGCATGTGTCCGATTGGGCTTAGGATTGCCTCTCCCTTATGAACATAAAAAAGAAATGCTTTGAGAGCTTTAGGCAATATGCTCAAAGGTGGAGAGGATGTAATTCAAGTTCATCCCCTTTTGACTGAAAAAGAAATGATGGTCCTGTTTGTCGACAATTTACGAGCTCCCTACCATAAAAAACTAGTAGGAAATACCATGAAAAATTTTTGCATATGCCAGATTTTGAAAAGTACAATAAAACTGCCAACCCTACTGCCTATCTTCGCATGTACTATCGAAAAATGGTCGGGTATGAAGAGAACGAGAAACTACTATTTCATTGCTTTCAAAATAATTTGACTGGGATAGTTATTCATTGGTACATAGGGCTTGACCTCGCAAGAATTCATACATAGGTGGATCTAGCTCGTGTTTTCCTTGATCAATATAAGCACGTGTCTGGTTGGGCCCAGGATTGCCTCTCTCATATAAGCATGGAAAAGAAATCCTTTGAGAGCTTTAGGCAATATGCCCAAAATTGAAGAGAGAAGAAAGCTCAAGTTCATCCTTCTTTGACTGAAAAAGAAATGACGGTCCTATTTTTCGGCACCTAATGAGCTTCTTACTACAACAGGTTGGTAGGAAATGCCATGAAAAATTTTACTGATATAGTTATATCCGGTGAAATGATTTAGAGCACCATCAAAAGTGGTAGGATATCCATTGGAGAATCATCTGAGTCAGTCAAGAAGTCAATAAATAAGGGGAAAGAGAATGAGGTGAATGTTGTTAGTGAAAGTCATGCTAGATTTAATCAAAATCTACATCAAGCATAAGCTATGTACCTACCGAACATATTGAATCTGGGTTTTATCCCTTACTCATCGGCACCACAACTAGTTCATGGTACTAGATTCACTCCAACAATGAGCTTTGCACCGAATCCCATTCAAAATACAGCCCAGAGCACATAATTTCATAGTACAAATAATGCAAGAGCTCTAAACAATCAACAAGCACCTCGAGAAAGGGAGCACTTTGAGCCACTCCCTTACTCCTATAAAGAGATCTACTTTCGTCTATTGACAGGTGTAATGGCCCCAGAATTCACATAAAGATCACCATCGTACCCCAGATGGTATGATAAGAATGCTTATTGTGCTCATTAAGAATGAGGAACTCTAAGCTCAGATTGCTGAACTAACCAAGGTATTGCTTGACGCATTGAAGGAAAAAGGGCAAACAAGCATAGTCGATGCAGGAAAAGAGTTGGCTAATCCTGAAAGCAATTTGAATGGTTATACTAAAGCCACCAATGCTCAAGAAAGGGCATTAAATAGATAACATCCTCCAGCAGTAAACATCCCTCTGCCATTTATTTACATTAATCCTACAACAACATCCCATATGATTCAAGGATTTCAAGGTGTAGGCTCTTCACTGGCAAGGCTTATAGTCTTAGACCTTGATTAGCAAATGGAGCAAGAGAAAGTAAAAAGGTCTTCAGAAAATGATGAAGACTTAAACAAGTATTAGTCATTGGAGAAGCGCCTTCTAGCTATTGAAGGAAATGACAAGCTTAGGATTATGATCGCAAAGTTGTTTAGGCTTGTTTCCAGTTTTGTCACTCGCCAAAATTCAAAGTGCTAGATTTTGAAAAGTATAATGAAACTACCAACCCTACTGCCTATCGTCCCATGTACTGTCAAAAAATGGTCGAGTATGAAAGAACGAAAAACTACTAATTCATTACTTTTAAAACAGTTTGATTGGGGCAGCTATCCAATGGTACATAGGGCTTGACCCTACAAGATTTCATACATGGGTGGATCTAGCTTATGCTTTTCTTGATCAATATAAGCATGTGTCGAATTGGGCCTAGGATTGCCTCTCCCTTATGAACATGAAAAAGAAACCCTTTGAGAGCTTTAGGAAATATGCTCGAAGGTGGAGAGGAGGTGGCTCAAGTTTATCCTCCATTGACTGAAAAAGAAATGATGGTCCTATTTATCGGTACCCTACGAGCTCCCTACTATAAAAGGCTAGTAGGAAATGCCATGAAAATTTTTTACATATGCCAGATTTTGAAAAGTATAATGAAACTACCAACCCTACTGCCTATCTTCACATGTACTATTGAAAAATGGTCGGCTATGAAGAGAACGAGAAACTACTAATTCATTGCTTTCAAAATAATTTGATTGAGGCAGTTATTCGATGGTACATAGGGCTTGACCCCGCAACAAATCATACATGGATGGATCTAGCTCTTGCTTTTTTTGATCAATATAAGCACGTGTGTGGTTGGGCCTAGGATTGCTTCTCCTATATGAACATGGAAAAGAAATCCTTTAAGAGCTTTAGGCAATATGCTCAAAGTTGGAGAAAAGTGGCAGCTCAAGTTTATCCCCCTTTGACTGAAAAAAATAACAGTCTTATTTGTCGGCACCCTACGAGCTTCTTACTACAAAAGGCTAATAGGAAATGCCATGAAAAATTTTACCGATATAGTTATATCTGGTGAAATGATTGAGAGCGCCATCAAAAGTGGCAGGATATCCATTGGAGAATCATTTGAGTTAGTCAAGAAGTTAATAAATAAGGGGAAAGAGAAGGAGGTGAATGTCGTTAGCGAAAGTCATGCTAGATTCAATCAAAATCAGCATTAAGCATAGGCTATGTACTTGCTGAACATATTGAATCTAGGTTTTATCCCTTACTCATCAGCACCATAACCAGTTCATGGTACCAGATTCGCTCCAACTATGAGCTTTGCACTAAATCCCATTCAAAATATGGCTCAGAGCACACAACTTAACAATATGAATAATACTAGAGCTCCAAACAATCAACAAGCACCTCGAGAAAAGGAGCACTTTGAGCCACTCCCTTACTCCTATAAAGAGATCTATTTTTGTCTATTGGTAGGTGTAGTGGCCCTAGAATTCACAAAAAGATCACCATCGTACCCCAGGTGGTACGATAAGAATACTTATTACGCTCCTTAAGAATGAGGAACTCCAAGCTCAGATTGCTGCACTAACCAAGCTGTTACTTGAAGCATTGAAGGAAAAAAGGCAAACAAGCATAGTCGATGGAGGAAAAGAACTGACTAATCCTGAAAGCAATTTGAATGGTGATACTGAAGCCACCAATGCTCAGGAAAGGGCATTGCATAGACAATATCCTCCAGTAGCAAATATCCCATCAACTCAGCCATTCATTTACCTTAATCCTACAATAGCATCCCATATGACTCAAGGATTTGAAGGTGTAGGCTCTTCACTAGCAAGGCTTATAGTCCTAGACCTTGATTAGCAAATGGAGAAGAGAAAGCAAAAAAGTTCCTTAGAAAATGATGAAGACTTAAACAAGTATTAGTTACTAGAGAAGCGCCTTCGAGCTGTTGAAGGAAATGACAAGCTTAGAATTATGATCGCAAGGTCGTTTAGGCTTGTTTCCAGTTTCATCACCCGCCTAAATTCAAAGTGCTAGATTTTGAAAAGTACAATGAAACTACCAACCTTACTACCTATCATCCCATGTACTGTCAAAAAATGGTCGAGTATGAAGAGAACAAGAAACTACTAGTTCATTACTCTCAAAATAGATTGACTAGGGCAACTATCCAATGGTACATAAGGCTTGACCTTGCAAGAATTCATACATGGGCGATCTAGCTTGTGCTTTTCTTGATCTATATAAGCATGTGTCCAATTAGGCTTAGGTTTGCCTCTCCCTTATGAACATGAAAAAGAAATCCTTTGAGAGCTATAGGCAATATGCTAAAAGGTGGAGAGGTGGCAGCTTAAGTTCATCCCCCTTTGACTAAAAAAGAAATGATGGTCCTATTTGTCTGCACCCTACGAGCTCCCTACTATAAAATGTTAGTAGGAAATGCTATGAAAAATTTTTGCATATGCCAGATTTTCAAAAGTACAATGAAACTACCAACCCTACTATCTATTTTCTCATGTACTATAAAAAAATGGTCGGGTATGAAAAGAATGAGAAACGGCTAATTCATTACTTTTAAAAGAATTTGACTGTGGCAGTTATTCAATGGTACATAAGGCTTGACCTCATAAGAATTCATACATAGGTTGATCTAGCTTGTGCTTTCTTTAATCAATATAAGCACGTGTCTGGTTGAGCCGAGGGTTGCCTCTCCCATATAAACATGGAAAAGAAATCCTTTGAGAGCTTTAGGCAATATGCTCAAAGTTGGAGAGAGGAGGCAGCTCAAGTTAATCCCCCTTTGACTGGAAAAGAAATGATGATCCTGTTTGTCGGCATCCTATGAGCTTCTTACTACGAAAGGCTAGTAGGAAATGCCATTAAAAATTTTGCTGATATAGTTATATCTGGTGAAATGATTAAGAACGCCATCAAAAGTGGCAGGATATCCACTGGAGAATCATTCTAGTCAGTTAAGAAGTCAATAAATAAGGGGAAAGAGAATGAGGTGAATGTCGTTAGTGAAAGTCATGCTAGATTCAATCAAAATTTGCATCAAACATAGGCTAAGTACCTGTCGAACATATTGAATTTGGGTTTTATCCCTTACTCATTAGTACCATAACCAGTTCATGGTACCAGATTCATCTAGCAATGAGCTTTGCACTAAATTCCATTCAAAATACAGTCTAGAGCACACAACTTCACAATATGAACGATGCAACAGCTCCAAATAATCAATAAGCACCTCGAGAAATAGAGCACTTTGAGCCACTCTTTTACTCCTATAAAGAGATCTATTTTCGTCTATTGGCAGGTGTAGTGGCCCCAGAATTCACAAGAAGATTACCACTGTACCCCAGGTGGTACGATGAGAATGCTTATTATGCTCCTTAAGAATGAAAAACCCTAAGCTCATATTGCTGCACTAACCAAGCTATTGCTTGAAGCGTTGAAGGAAAAAGGGAAAACAAGGTCGATGCAAGAAAAGAATTAGATAATCCTGAAAGCAATTTGAATGGTGATACTAAAGCCACTAATGCTCAGGAAAGGGCATTGCATAGATAACATCCTCTAGCAGCAAAAATCCCATCAACTCAGCCAGTCATTTACATTAATCCTACAATAGCATCCCAGATTCAAGGATTTCAAGGTGTAGGATCTTTACTGGCAAGGTTTATAGTCCTAGACCTTGATTAGCAAATGGAGCAAGAGAAAGTAAAGAGGTCCTCAGAAAATAATGAAGACTTAAACAAGTATTAGTCATTAGAGAAGCGCCTTCGAGCTGTTGAAGGATATGATAAGCTTAGGATTATGAACGCAAAGTCGTTTAGGCTTGTTTCCAATTTCGTCACCCACCAAAATTCAAAGTGCTAGATTTTGAAAAGTATAAAGAAATTACCAACCCTATTACCTATCATCCCATGTGCTGTCAAAAAATGGTCAAGTATGAAAAGAACGAGAAACTACTAATTCATTGCTTTCAAAATTGTTTGACTGGGGCAGCTATCCAATGGTACATAGAACTTGACCCAGCAAGAATTCATACATGGGTGGATCTAGCCTGTGCTTTTCTTGATCAATATAAGCATGTGTTCGATTGGACTTAGGATTGCTTCTCCCTTATGAACATGAAAAAGAAATCCTTTGAGAGCTTTAGGCAATATGCTCAAAGTTGGAAAGGTGGCAGCTCAAGTTCATCCTCCTTTGACTAAAAAAGAAATGATGGTCCTGTTCGTCGACACCCTACGAACTCCCTACTATAAAAGACTAGTAGGAAATGCAACGAAAAATTTTTGCATATGTCAGATTTTGAAAAGTACAATGAAACTACCAACTCTACCACCTATCTTCACATGTACTATCGAAAAATGGTTGGGTATAAAGATAATGAGAAACTACTAACTTTCAAAATAATTTGATTGGGGCAGTTATCCAGTGGTACACAGGGCTTGACCCTGTAACAATTCATACATGGGCAGTTCTAGCTCGTGCTTTCTTTAATATCAATATAAGCACGTGTCCAGTTGGGCCCAGGATTGCCTCTCCTATATGAACATTAAAAAGAAATCCTTTGAGAGCTTTAGGCAATATGCTCAAAGTTGGAGAGAGGAGGTAACTCAAGTTCATCCCCCTTTGACTGAAAAAGAAATGGCGATCCTGTTTGTCAGCACCCTATGAGCTTCTTAATACAAAAGGCTGGTAGGAAATGCCATGAAAAATTTTACCGATATAGTTATATCTGGTGAAATGATTAAGAGCACCATAAAAAATGGTAGGATATCCATTGGAAAATCATCCAAGTTAGTCAATAAGTCAATAAATAAGGGGAAAAAGAAGGAGGTGAATGTCGTTAGCAAAAGTCATACTAGATTCAAAATAAATCTGTATCAAGCACAAGCTATGTACCTTCTAAACATATTGAATTTGGGTTTTATTCATTACTTATCAGCACCACAACCAGTTCATGGTACCAGATTCCCTCTAACAATGATCTTTGCATTGAGTCTCATTCAAAATACAACCCAGAGCACACAACTTCACAATATGAATAATGCTAAAGCTCCAAACAATCAACAAGCACCTCGAAAAAGGCAGCATTTTGATCCACTCTCTTACTCCTATAAAAGGATCTACTTTCATCTATTAGCAGGTGTAGTGGCCCTAGAATTCATAAGAAGATCACCACCGTACCCCAGGTGGTATGATGAAAATGCTTATTGTAAGTACTACACTAGAGCACAAGGTTATTCTATTGAGAATTGCACCTCGTTTAAGAGAAAGGTACAGGGTCTACTGGAAAAAGGAGTGATCAAGGTCGAACAAGGGCCTAGACCAAATGTTGAAGCTAATCCACTCCTTAGTCATACAGAATTGAGAGTGAGTGTGATAATCGATGGAAAAGGTTGTTGGATCAAAAGAAACATTAGAGAAGTTAAAACCACAATGAGCAAGGTTTAGCAAGCTTTTGTGAAAGCTGAAATAGTATCAAATGTTAAAAATCAAAGTACAAATGCCACTGAAACATCCTGCTACCAACAGTTAAGGGCACGATTTGCAACACTGCCCATCATTCTTAGAAATGGTCCAACGGATGATGGACTGGTCCAAGATTGAGTTCTATGAGGAGTGGGATAAACATATCAATCCATCTATTAATGCCACGATGAGGAAAGGCCTAGCGATGATTGGATCTTAAGTTATCTGTCTCTTATGGGCATGAAAAAGAGAGTTGATGAAAGTTTTAGGCAGTATGCTTCAAGATGGATAGAGGAGGCTACCTAGATTTATCCTTTATTGACAGAAAAAAGATAATTGTCATATTCATCGGCACATTGCAAGTCCCTTATTATGAAAAGATAGCAAAAAGTTTCCCAAAGAACTTTACGGACGTAGTCATGCTCTGTAGAATGATTGATGAGGACATGAAAAATGAATCGGGCAAAAAAAATATCTATAAAGACAAAGGGAAAAAGAAAAATAAAGGCTAGTCAACAATCAAAATCTGGCACTGAAGGCAATTCATCTTAAACTTGTGCTGAGTTAGAGCTAAGTAAAATGGTTATTGAAGAGAACTACGTCAAAAAGCCAATGAATTTGGTTTGGCAAATCTTAGTGCTAGCTAAATTGCTTAATGCAACCGAAAAAATAAAGGAAAAATTAATAACTTCTATGATTTCCATGCCATTTACGGTCATACTCTTCAAACATGTAAACTATGGCTCAAAGGATAATGAACAAAGGTAGCATCAAATTTTACAATGAAAAGCCTACCAAGTATGCAAATGCCATGTCATCTGTCAACACTATGGAAAAAAAGGGAGCAATCCCTCTTATGAGGTTGGGAGGCCACTGATCTTGTTCGATAATCGACCAAGAGTCAAAGATCCCTTTTTCAGCTCGTGCCGAAGATGATTATTTAGCTTCCATCCCCTTTCCCTTATAAGGCCAATAAAGTAGTTCCTTGGAATTATGAAAGCAAAACCTTGATCACTAGTGAATCTAGTTTACAAGTTGCAAACGTTGACCTTTTAAGGTTTACCACCTAACTTGGAGTGGTCAATGTTACGCCCTAATAGCATCAAGAAATGAAACTTAACAAGAGAGTACAAATCCCACTCTTTAAGTATCGAAGACTATAACCAAAGACTCAGACCCGCTAGCTATCAAAGAGCCGATGGGTCTAAAAAAAGCTGTAAAACTCCTTAAGTTCATCAAGCACAATGAATGCAGTATCATCGATCAGTTGAATAAGCAACCCACCAAGATATCTTTTGCACTACTATTGAATTTTGAAGCTCACAGGAATACCTTTCTTAAGGTTGTGAATAAGGCCTATGTGCTGCCAGACATCTCTTTAAGTCAGTTAGATTGCCCAGTGAGCAACATCATTGCTGACAATTACATATCTTTTAGTGATGATGAAATTCCACACGAAGAAAGAGGAAACTACAAAGCACTTCACATCACCATATACTATAAAGGCACTATGTTACCTAAGGTACTCATTAATAAAAAGTCAGCTCTAAATATAATGCCCATGTCATGCTTGGACAAACTTTTTGTTAACGCATTTCATATCTAGAATAGTCATAAGATTATGCAAGCATTCGATGGAACATACAGAAACATTGTAGGAAACATCACCATTCCACTCCAAATAGGCCCATTTACTTATAAGGTAGACTTCCATGTGATAGATATTGCTCCATCATACAACTACCTGTTAGGAAAGCCTTGGATTCAATCTATGAAGGTAGTACCATTATCTTTGCACCAAAAGTTAAAGTTCATCATTAAGAGCAAAGTTGTCAATATCGAAGGAGAAGAAGATATCATTGCTGCTACCTCAACTGATGCCTTATATGTCAAACCTGATGAAGATATCCCAAAATCTTTTTTCTAATCCTTTGAGTTTGTTAACGTAAATTATGTCAGGGAAAAGTTGCCAATGGTTGAGCCTCGTCTTTGAAAGAGTACTTATATGGGTCTGAAGTTAACTATTAGCAAATGTGCCTCAGCTAGAAAGAGACTCGAAAAATATCTTCAAGGAATTGCTGAAGCTTTGAATGTGGTCAACCAGATTGAGAAAAAAGGATTAAGATTCAAGCCAGTGCACAACAAAAAAAAAAGCTTAAAAGAACTGTGAGAGAAGGATAGCCTGTCTATCAAGACAAGGCATGGGATATAAACTGATGATATTTCCACCACTTCAAGAAAGTTTTTGCCTAGGAAGACATGGGAATATGGGCTCTATTAATGTCATGTTTATATTCAATAAGGTATTTAAGGATCTCTCCATTAATGCAATAGATGAGCCAGGGATGTCAACAATAGACCAAGAGATTGGCCTGTGAACTTTAAGATTTGTTTCGAGTGTTTGGACTAAAACTGAGATTCCTATACTGTTTAAGTCTGTTTCAAAGTAATGCTACGAACTCAACTTACATGCTTCTACCCAAAAGCATTATGAGAACCTTTGTGTGGGCATCTTTTATTAGGTATTATTAATGAAAATGACTAAGTATTATGCATTTTATCCTTTGTGTTCATAATTTTGACCAACTCTTAGACCTTTCTTTACATATTTTTCCACTTATATTGTTCTTTTCCATATTTTCAAGTACCCTATAAAGGTGACATGGATGTTCATACTGAAACTTTGGAAATCAATTTTGAACAACCAATCTAAGCCATTGAGGTTGAGTCTGAAGAGAACCCCATACTTTTAGAACTGTTGAGACTAATTGAATAGGAAGAAAAACAGATATTACCTCATAAAGAACCTACCAAAACCATAAACCTTTGAATTGAAGAAATAAAAAAAAGTTAAAATTAAAACCTCCATAAAACCATCAACTCAAGTCAAACTAATAAGTTTTATTCAAGAATATCAGGGTGTGTTTGCCTGGTCTTACCAAGTCATGCTTGGATTAGATACCAATATTGTGGTCCATAAACTTCCCCTTAAACCTGAGTGTAAGCCTATACTACAAAAGCTCAAAAGGATGAAGCCTAAAATGATTTTGAAGATTAAAGAAGAAGTGAAGAAACAATTTGAAGCAGGTTTTCTTAAGGTAGCTAAATACCCTGAATGGTAGCCAACATAGTCCTAGTTCCTAAAAAGGATGGTAAAGTGCATATATGTGTGAACTACAAGGATTTGAACTGAGCCAGCCCCAAGGATAATTTTTCTCTACCTCACATCAATACCGTAGTAGACAACACTACCAAAAACACACTATTTTCCTTCATGGATTGGTTTTCCAGCTATAACCAAATCAAAATGGCAGCTGAAGACATGGAAAAGACCACCTTTGTAACCATGTGGGGCACTTTCTGCTACAAACTAATGCCCTTTAGGCTTAAGAACGTTAGGGCAACCTATCAGAGGGTGATGGTAACATTGTTCCATGACCTTATGCATAAAGAAATTGAGGTATACATGGATGATAAGATCGCCAAATCGCCAAAGGAGAGTGAACACAATGTCAACCTGCCAAAACTCTTCAAATTATAGTGTAAATATCAACTTAAGTAAAATCCTACCAAATGCACATTCGATGTCACATCTGGCAAACTAATAGGCTTATTGTAAGCAAAAAAGGAATAGAAGTTGATCCCGACAAGGTCAAGGCCATCAAAAATTTGCTACCACCTTGAACTTAATAAGAAGTGAGAAGTTTCTTGGGAAGGTTGAACTACATAGCTTGATTCATATCTCAGTTGATAAACAAATGTGATCCAATCTTTCTACTGCTTCAAAAATAAAATCTTGGAGAATGGAATGAAGAATGCCAAAAAGCTTTCGGCAAGGTCAAACATTACCTTTTGAACCCTCTAATACTTGTGCCATTAGTGCCTAGTTGATCGTTAATCCTGTATCTATCAATTTTTGACAAGTTGATGGGTTGTGTATTGGGTTAACACATGAGTCTGGTAAGAAAGAACAAACTATTTACTACTTAAGCAAGAAGTTCATAGAATATGAAAGTAATTATTCATTTATAGAGAAACAATGTTATGCTCTAACTTAAACAGCCTTGAGGTTAAGTTAATATATGTTGTACCACACTACGTGGCTAATCGCTAAACTCAACCCTATCAAGTGTTTGTGCAAAGCTCTCACCTTGTCAAAAAGGTTAGCGAGGTGGCAAGTCCTACTTTTCGAGTATGACATCGTGTATGTAAATCAGAAAGCCTTCAAGGGTAGCGTTATAGCAGATTTCTTGGCAAGTCAAGCAATAGATGACTATCATCCTTTATACTTTAATTTTTCTAACGAATATTTAATATGCATATTTGAGGTAGAGAACACTATTGAGTGCGACTTATCTTGGAAAATGTACTTTGATAGAGCTTCAAATGCATTACGGCATGGAATTAAGGCAATTATTATCTCATCTTATGGAAACCACTGCCCTTTCATTGCAAGGTTAAACTTCGATTGTACCAATAATATAGCTAAATATGAGGCCTACATCATGGGCTCCAAGCAACTATTGAAAGTGGTATTCAAATGCTGCAAGTATTTGGAGATTCAGCCCTTGTCATTTACCAGCTGAAAGAAAAATGGCAAATATGCGATGCTAATTGATCAACTATGGTAATCTGTCTCGGAATTTAAAAAAAGTTTGATGATATTAGCTTTCAACATCTACCTCAAGAAGAGATTCAAATTTTGATGCCTTAGCTACCTTATCATCCATGTTCAAAGTCAATTGAGAATCGAACTTTGCTCCTATTCAGATGAATATCTATATAGCCCCGGCACATTGTCAGAATCTTAAAGAATGCCATGGTATCATGACATCCTTTAGTACATCAAGGATCAATGATACCCCAAAAATGCCACCAAAACTGATAAGAAAACATCCGATGATTAGCCGCGAGCTTTATTTTGGATGGTGGAATTTTGTACAAGAAATATTAGGATCAGGTGTTACTTCAATGCTTGGATGCCTCTGAAGCCAAAAGAATATTTGAAGAAGTTCATGAAGGAATTTGCGGTACATATGCTAATGGATACCAAATGGCAAAGCAAGTCATGTGATCAGGCTACTATTGGTTGACTCTTGAAAATGACTGCATTGACTATGCCAAAAAGTGCCACAAATGCTAAATCTACATTGACAAAATCCATGTCCCACCAACACCTTTACATGTTATGACAACTCTATGGCCTTTTTCTATATGGGGCATGGACATGATGGACCAATTTCCCTAAGGCTTTTAATGGGCATCGCTTTATTTTAGTTGCTGTCAATTATTTCACCAAACAGGTAGAGGTAGCTTTTGATGCCAATGTCACGAGATCTATTGTATGCAAATTTGTGAAATGTGACATCATTTGTAGATATGGTCTTCCCAAGCAGATCATCACAGATAATGCGTGTAATTTGTAAAACAAGATGATCTAAGCAGTTTGCTCTTAGTTTAAGATTCAACATCAAACTCTATCCTATACTGTCCAAGAATGAATAGGGCAGTTGAAGCAGCCAACAATAATATCAAGAACATAGTTGAAGAAATGGTTGAGACGTACAAAGATTGGCATGAAAAGTTACCTTTTGCTTTACATGCCTATCGCATAGCAGTACGAACTTCCACAGGTGTTACCCCATTCTCCTTGGTCCACGACATGAAGGCTGTCCTACCTATCAAGGTTGAAATTCCTTAACTTAGAGTTTTAATGGAATCACAACTAAAAAAGGTTGAATAGGTTAACAATTGATATGAGCAACTCAATCTCATCAAAAAGAAAAGAATCAAAGCCATCTGCCATTGGCTGATGTATCTAAAGCACATAATGAGAGCCCATGATAAAAAGGTCTATCCTTGTCAGTTTTGAGAAAGTGACTTGGTGCTCAAACAAATTCTTCTGATCCATAAAGATGCTCAAGGAAAATGAACCCCAAATTAGGAGGGGTTGTGTATGGTGAAATGAGTATTTTTTCAGAGGAGCCTTAATTTTAACCGAGATGGATGGTAGCGACTTACCCAACCCTGTGAACTCTGATTCTATTAAGAAATACTATACCTAAAAGTATTTTAGGATAAAAACCTTAAAGGGCATCCTATTTCTCCTTCTACTTTCACTCTCTAAAAAAAGAAAACCTTCTTAACTTAAAAACCTAAGAGGGTAGCTTAAGTGACCAGACCTCTTTACCCAAACCAAGTCAAGCCCAAACCATCACTAGCTAAAACCAATTTTCCCCACATTCATAACCCTGACCAAGACACCAAATCATAACCTAATCCACCTATTTTATATTGACCAACCCCATAAAATCTCATCCATACTCGTACACGAAAACTAAAAACTACCTAACTTTGAGGCCTCATCCCACCATGGGGCAATTTGAGGAATTTTCTTATAACTTAACCACCATTACTATCATATATTTTTAAGTTATGCGCACGAAGCCCTTCGAATCGTCTGAAGTTTTAAAGGTGGGCGCGTGGCAACACCATGGCTAGGAATGGTGGATAACTAATCTGTGCTTGCTCAAATGACCTTGATGACATCTTGAACAGTGAACTTTGATGCCTTGTAAATGGACCCAGTCAAAATGGGGTGTTTGTAGCTACCCCTCTTTGCCTATTACTAAGTATCAGGAACAAGGCAAAGATCGATAGAAACCATTTTATTCGAGGTCTTCTTAATGTTGCCTCAAGTTCCTATATGAATTGATCAAAATTAATATAATGTCGGGGATAAAACAAGATTTTTGTATTAATTCCAATTTTTGCAAAAATGTGTAGTTCAAATTTTAGGATAAAAAACCTATACCATGATCCTTGGCTCAATTATCCCTAGGTTTGATGAAATGATAGGGTGCCAATACACCAAATCACAACTAGCAATGTTGGACTTTGAAAAGATTTCTTGATAAGTTTGGATGAAAGACCTAGACTATAATCCTGAGCTTAAAACTTTCCCTAAGTTTGACTTAAAAATAATACAATGCCAACATGCTGAATGACAACCCAACAATGTTGGACTTTGAGAGGATTTCTTAACAAAAGTTGTTGAATGAAAGGCCTAGACAATGATCTCAGGCTCAACCTGTCCTTAGTTTGACTTTAAAATTACAAAATGCCAACGTGTTGAATCACAGCCAATAACATTGGACTTTGAAAAGATTTCTTGACAAAGGTTTTCAGATGAAAGACCTAGACTATAATCCTAGGCTTGACCTATTCCTTGGTTCAACTTAAAAATGATAGAATGCTAACGTGTCGAATCATGGCCAACAGCATTGGACTTTAAAAGAATTCCTTGATAAATGATTTTGGATGAAAGACCTAGGCTACGATCCTAGGCTCGACCTATCCCTAGGTTTAACTTAAAAATTATAGAATGTCAACATGTTGAATCACAGCCAGTAATGTTAGACTTTGAAAGGATTTTTTGACAAGGGATTATGAAAAACCTAAACCATTATCCTAGGCTTGACCTATCCCTAGGTTCCATTTAAAAATTATAAAATGCCAATGTGCCGAATCACAACCAACAATGTTGGACTTCAAAAAGATTTCTTGACAAGTTTTAGATGAAAAACCTAGACTACTATCCTAGGCTTGACCTATCCCTAGGTTCGATTTAAAAATGACAGAATGCCAACACATTGAATCACGACTAGCAACATTGGACTTTGAAAAAATTTCTTGATAGGTGTTATTTTGTAGAGATTCTTGACATGGGCTAATTAGCTAGATCTGACCTACCGAAATCACTAGGCTTGGACTTTTGATGACATAGGCCAATTATCTGGGATTTAGCCTACTGACATGATTAGGCTTAACTTTTAATGACATAGGGTAGTTAGCCAAGACTGATCTACCAGCATTATTAGGCTTTGACTCTCTTAACATTGGTCAATTAGCCAAAATTGACCTACCGATATCATTGGGCTTTGACTTTTGATGACATTTTGGAGAGATAGGGTTTTTACTTGAGCAACCCTTTTATTTGTTAATTTTTGATGTCAAAGGTTCTTACTAGGAAGTTTTTCGTGGTTCGTCAGATTTAACTTGATGCAATGCTAACATAGTGATGTTATGTGATAACAATGTGAACGCATAATGTGACAATACAAGTGCAACTTTCTTGATGATATGACTACACGATCATGACATAAAGTCCAATACAGGAATAGACATTGCGAGTTATCTGCCTAACTAGGAGCTTTAGTAACTATTTCCCTGATTTTATAGTTTGAAGTATTGATTTTGGAGTTGATGGGCTTTATGATCATAACCCTTTTAGGATGATTTAATGCTTGGTTGGTTGTTATCTTGATTTTGGGTACCTATGGTTTTTTTGATAAGGTGAGAATTTGGATGATTATGTTGTTGCAACATAGCCGGATATGAATCCTAACTAGCTTGAATTAAAATGGCCAGTATACTCCTCGTCTTATATACCACTTTTTATCATTATTATTTTATTTCTAAGGGCTATATCATTATTGTTTTTATCATTTTTGAGGGTTAAGTTGTTAAGATGAATCTCCAACTTGAATTAACCCTAAATAATCATTATGAAACAACCATTTATCTTAAAGTCACCACTAATTTATTTTTGCTACGTGAGATTGGTTACCTATTGAAATTCATATTTCAAGGGTTATGAAACCTTTAAAAGCAAACTTCAAGGTCTACATGAATACCAGAGATCACATGAATGGGTTCAAGAGTCAATTACAATCACGAGTAAGGGTCGATCCCTCTCATGATTCCTGGCAATTGATACCCTATTAATCATATGTTAAATTAAATTTTGATATTTATTCTATTTCAAAATCCAATATTTAAGTATCATTCCCATTTTTCAAAATAAAATTTTATGAAGAAAAATTTATTATTTCACTTGAGAAAATTGGATTTTTAATATTTTTAAAAATTGAAATATTCATCATAACCCAATGGAGAATTGAAGGAATTTAAAAGGTTTTATCACCATTTTTCGTACCTTATTGGAGAGCCATAAGAATACTAAAGGTTTTAAAAATCAAAATATTTTTGTACCCCATTAGAAAGCTGAAGGAATACAAAAAGTTTTATCTTTTCACAATTCATAAAATCTCAATTTTCATTTTGAAAAGGATATCACGTTATTAAAATAATTTGTAGATATTTCACGTATTCTAGGAGAAATTTCATGTATTATTTTAAATTAGAGATATTGCCTTAAGTTTCTAAAAAAAATTGATTTTATTAAGGATATTAATAAAAAAATTATCCTTAGACCCGGTTTAAAAGAAAAGTTCTAAAAACTAGATTCTTAGAACTTAATTTTGCTTGATAATACCAAAATGTCCTCTAAAGTATCTTTTACTTAAAAGTGTCCTAGCAACTCTAAAGGAATTGGTTTTAATCACGTAGGACTCAGTTCTAATGCAAAATTATCAAAATGTCCCTAAGGTGTACCTTAAACATGAAAGTATCCTAGTAACTCTAAAAAACTTGATATCATTATAAAAAGGTGAACCTATCTCTATTATGCACCTTCGATATAGAAGTATCTGGTGATAACAAAGAACTCAGTTTTAAGATAAATAACTAAAATAAGGTTTACCTTTAACATTAAGGTATTCTAGTAACCCTAAAAGATAAAAAAAAGAGATTTTTACCCTAAATGGGTAATTTGGATATTAAAGGTGACCTAAAATACAAAAATTACAATTAAGTCTTTAAATGTTTCAAAATTGCATTTGATACCCCATTAAAGAACCGGAGGAATACGAAAGGTTTTAACATTGTCTACATCCCACCAAAAATCGGAGGAATGCTAAGAATATTCCTAAAATATCAAAAATATCTTAAATGGGTGCTTTTATATGATAAAAGACCATTTCCACACTAAAATGTAAAGTTTTACTTAATAAAGTCTAAAGTTTCCTAACTTTGCAATTTAGTCCCTACATAATTAAAACTCATAATTTAGCATCAAATTTATTACAAAAATCATGCAAATCATACCAAATGACACAAGATCAATTCAGCCAAACATAGAAACACCTTTCTAAGGCCTTTGGAAAGTTGGAAAAACTATTTTCTAAGTCCCTTCAAATTTCAAAAAGAACAAAATAATTCAAATCATCACAAAAAAAACAAACAAAATTAAATCCAAATGCCACATAAGGTTTAACCTTTACCAAATCACATACCAAACAAATATTTTTTAACATAATAGTGATATATTTTAATTCTACCAAACTCAAATCAATATCACCATGTAAGAAATCTTGAAAAATAACACATAAATATGTTTTACTAACATATCAACATGAAATTGCTTAGGGAAATAGTATTAACATGAACATATATATGACAAAATCAAAATCATATCACAAAAATCAATATCATATCCACAAACAACATATTTCATAAAAGTAAATCATGCTATTATTAAGAAAAATTAAATATAACAACTAAATCAAAGAAAATTATTCATTGCCATCTTGCTTTGCCTTTCAACATGGATTAAAATCCATGAGCTAAAGCAAGATTTTGGCTCAATAAAAGGAAGAAAATTGAATGAAATAAACAAAAACTCAAAATTTTCTAAAAATTTATACCTTCAAAGTGTAGAAATGGTAGAAAACTTGATTTTCTTAAGTGTTTTTGGTGTATATTTGCTTGGAACACCATTAGCCTTTTTGGAACAATTCTCCCCCTATTTACAAGGATGAGATTATAATCCTTCTTGGTCGAGTTAGCCATTCATTTTTTTCATTTTCTTTATTTTCTTTATTTTTTATTTATTTTATAAATTAAATTGTAAATTTGTTGGCAAGGTAAGCTTTAATTAATTAAGTTTGTCTTTTAACATGACTCATATGCATTAGTCATCACCTCAGGATTAGACTACAAGAGGATATGATGATAAGCTTAAAAAATCTTGATCAAGAATACAATAAAAATAAATTAGAAGATTAAATTGTAACAAATTAAAAATTATGTATTTGAATAGAAAAATTTTATCTGATAATATTCAGTTAATAATTTAATCCAATAGTAGGTCAATTGAAGATTTATAAAAATATTGGGCCTAAATGAAATAATAAGAAAATAAATAAATGGGATTTGTTGGAAAATTAATTTGGGCTAAAATATTCAAATGGGTTTGTTAGAAAATTCCATATGAATATATTAGCTTGATAAAAAAACAAAATGGACTTGGAAAATCCTAGTGGGCTTGTTGAGAATGAAATGAGTTTATTAGGCCTAATAGCAAAATTTACAAATTTTAAGCTCATTAAGGAAATTTAGCTTTAAAATAATTAAATAAAACTAATAGAATTTTCTTATAAAATTTCAAGTGTTGAATTATAAAAGAAAATTTTGAGAAGTCTTATGTGTAAGAAAAAGATAATTAAAACTTTTATACTCATAAAATTTTATAAGAAAAGCCTTTATAAAAGAAAAGTGATATATATATGTAAAAATTTAAAAACTCATAAAATAAATTAGAATTTTAAAAATTGATTTAACATGAATTTAATAAAAATATTTGATGAATTTAAAAATTTTAAACTTAAAAAAATCCCAACAAAAAATTTTATGAAGTAAAAAACCCCATATATTGAAAACAAAAAATTCTAAAAATAATTCTAATTTTGAGAAGAATGAGCTGAATTTAGTATCTTATTCAAAATATTAATTTATAAAAATAATAAAGAAAAACTTGAGTTTTGGAACAAATTTTACTAAAAATATTCACGAGTAAGAATTCACAGTACCGTGAAAAATTCAAAATTAATTAGTAAATTTGACAATTTAATACCTCATGGTATAAAATGCCAATATTAATTTTTTTGAATTTTTTTGATTTTTCAAAGTGCAAATCAGCATAAATGCTGCATACGTGTTGGTAAAAATATACAACAATCAGCTTCCCAAATTTTACAAAAAAATCTCAAAAATTTCATTAAAATAGGAAATTGGAACATGATATCATTTGCAAAAATGAATTTTCAAAATTTGATAAGAAAATATTTAAAAACCAATTCTTCTCTTAAATATTCGCCCGTTTGTTTTCAAGATTGGTCCTCAAAATGACACTTTTTCTATCACGTGAACATATGGCCATTTAGGTATGACTGAAAAAGTTATAAAAATGCTAAGCCCACCAAGCAAAAGTCGACCTCTACCAGGGTGATTGCTAAGTTCTCATTCTCAAATAATTGGGACTATTGGAAATAGGGCCTAGACAAAATTAAGTGGCTATAGTTGCCCTTCTTTGGTCATTGCTGAGCATTAAGAATAGGGCAAAAACTAAATAGACAAGATTTTGTCCAAGTTGTGATAAGCTTTTTTTTAAAAAAAAACTTTTCCCCTTTATATATATATACACATACACACACACACAAATATATAAGCTAGTTGTACTAGTTTTCCACTAAATAAAGAGAACTTGAAAAACTCTACAATCCTTTTACTTAATTGAACGAAGTTAATTTAAAGTCTTCTTCACCTACCTTTCACAGGATCGAATGACGAGGCCATTTTACTCCAAAAAACTCTGCATATCCTTCATAAAATCGAATGAAGTTGACGTAAATTCTATTTCATCTACCTTTTACGGGATCGAAAGAAGAGGAAATCTTACTCAAAAACTCTCTTATCCTTCATGGGATCAAGCGAAGTTAACTTAAATCCTACTTCACCTACCTTTCACAGGATCGAATGAAATATCTTACTCAAAAACTCTACCTATCCTTCACGGAATTGAATGAAATTGACTTAAATCCTACTTCGTCTACCCTTCATAGGATCGAATGAAGAGGTTATCTTACCCAAAAACTTTAGCTATCCTTCATGGAATCAAATGAAGTTGACTTAAATCATGTTTCACCTACCATTCATGGGATCGAATGAAGAGGATATCTTACTTAAAAACTTTGCCTATCCTTCACAGGATCAAATGAAGAGGATATCTTACTTAAAAACTATGCCTATCCTTCACGGAATCGAACAAAGTTGACTTAAATCCTACTTTACGTATCTTTCACAAGATCGGATAAAGATGATATCTTACTCAAAAACTCTGTCTATCCTCCACGAAATCGAATAAAGTTGAATTAAATCTTAGTTCACCTATCTTTCATAAGATCAAATGAAGAAGACAGTTTCAAATATCATGAGAATTGGTCTTCTTATACGTTAGTGAGGCCTCATCAATTTGAACCTCATTAATGTCAATTTCTTTTCCTCTAGATGAGTTGTTGTTGAAATAGTAATTTGTAAAGGGTGATCATAAGTTTGCTCTACGAAAACTTTTTCTAATCGTAACTTTAAGAACTTAAGACTTAATCATTTTCCCTGAAAAGTCACCAAATATTGAATTAATATTTATGAATTCAAAGATATAACTTCATGCAACTAGATAAGAGTCTACATTTTATTGCTCGTAACATATTTACATGCTTCCATAAAATCATGAGAACATCAGAATTTATCTAAATTCCATGACTTATAAAATGAGATTACCTTCTCATTCTAACCCAAAAAAGATCTAGGTGATTAAAATTTACGTAAATTTTAAATTGATTTTAACTATTAATTTTCCAATATTAAGGATAATGGACATGTTATCTTCATCTTTTATTGTTAAGGATTTCATATGATTGATGATTACCATTTGGGATATCTTTGATTAAAATGAACAAATGAATTTAATGGCTTAAACGGGGTGACACTACTAAAATTTATCTTGAAGAAAATCGATATAGCAAACTCGAGGTTCATCAAGGCCAAGTTCAGGTGCATGTTCTTTTAATAGGAACTCCTTAAAAGGTAAACAATCAAATTATAACATCCATGTAATGTTCAAATACAATAGCTCGATAGATGTTAAATTAATGCTAGTAAGCACCAAGTCTCAAGGCGTTAATTTAAAAAGGCCCTTGGAAGTATCAATTTGGAAATAGAGCATGAAGGTTCTGAAAGGTCATTTTGAAAAAGAATGTTTGGGTATCTAACCCAATTTTTTTTTTGCTGATGTCATGATTTAAAGCCATAAAAATGAAGTTCAAAATGGCTAGAAGAAAATCATGATTCTGCATAAAAGTGTACTCAAAAAGTCAACTGGGTACTTATACCATTTAAGGGCTGAAGAAAAACAAATGATAGGGAATATGTTGTTTCTAAAAGTTCCCATCAACAGTAAAAAAAATTGGTAAAAATAATGATTACCTAATGATTGAAGAATCAAATTACTTGATGATCTGCACTAATTCGAGGACCCTTATTACAATTACTTCTAATCTAGCCTTATTGGTTTAGCAATATTTCTAAAGCCCTTAAAGTTTATCCTAGATTGGCCTTTCCAGGTTTTCAGTCTGGAACTTCATTTATTTTCTTTTTCTTTTTGTTTTCTTTTCTCTAAACTTTTTTTTATTGATTGCCTCATCATATTTTTTAGGAATCAAAAATAATTCAAAAAGATGGATTTTTAAAGAGTTTCCTAAGAATGACTTGGCAGCCCAAATAATTATGTTTGATCAAATTGGACTCTACGGGTATGTAATGTAGGCTATGGTTCAAAGTTTCAAAAGAAAGGATAAATAGGCCCAATTCATCTATTTGAGGGTAATTGAATCAAGAATCATTTCTCCTTAGAAGAACTCGATCTTGCATATCTTTCTAGACAAAACATATCCTCATTTCTTCATCTTTTTCCACTTTCACATTTTCTTTTACCTTTCCACATTTATTTTTCTTCATTCTTTGGACTCTTTCTTTTATTATTATTATTATTATTATTATTATTATTATTCACTTTGAATAAACTTAGTTATTTAAACTTTTTTCATTCTTTTCTTTGATGGAATTTTAAATTTGAACTTTAATTGGTCTTTAACTTTGCTTCATGACAACTAATTTATTATTCTTGTAATATTAAAACACGACTTGCCTCTTCTATTTTTGAAGCTTTGCTTTACTTGCCCCCTAGTGTCAAAGATGATCCTTATTACGGTTTAAAGAAAGAAATAAATTATCAGGCTTAAAGGGGACTATAATGGAAATATTTTTTATGTTTACAAAAGGATAAAGAAAGATGGCAATTTGTCATCTCAAACAAAGCCTTTTGAATTAACAATCATTTTGCTAGGAAAAGGATGGAATTTTTTTGAAATCATTTTTAAGTATTTCAATAATATGATGTTACAATTAATTTTTTCTTTTTTTCTTTTCTCTTTCCTTTTTTTTCTATTTTCTTTCTATTTTGTCCTTTTCTTTTCTTCTTTTTATTTCAACATTTAGGCTTAAGGAATGCCCTTGAAATTATTGACTCTGCATCCACTAAATAATCTAGGTTTTAGTTGGACCTTTTTATAAAAAAATCAAATTGGTATGGTAAAGCTTCAAATTTCACATCTTATTTATCAGATATTGGATTAAAAATAATTTCATCTTGAGGAAAAGGTATTTTTGGCTCAAGTGTGTTCTTGTTCTTCTTGAATCAAGGATTTGAAGAGTGTCATGGAAGTTGTAGTAAAAGGTTATTCAAATGAAAGAGATCTAAGAATTACTATCATTATTTTAACACATGTCGAACTATGGCATCTGAATTTTTCAAAAGTGTAACTTGATTGTTTGATCCTCAAAAAAAATCCCAAAAGAAACGCTTGTGTGTGACATGTCTATGGTTGTGAAAAGGATGTCTGGGATAATCACATATGTGGAAGTGAAGGACTTGTCTGAGAGAGTTCAACCTATTGGTGATACTTTCAAAATATTTTCACTATCCTGGATACTGGAAATCAATATTGACAAAATTCATGGCTCATGACAGTATGCTCAATATTCACAAATCAAAATTTATTTCAAAATTCATGATTTCTAAATAAAAATATACAAAATTTTAAGGTTAAGATAGAAACTGCCCCTAATTGGCATACTACCATAAGGTGGATAGTGCTTAAACCAATCATCCTTAATAGGCATCCACCAACTCATCAAATTTTGCTAGATGGGCATCCTTGCTAGCCTATATTTTACTTTTCCTGTTGGGGGTTTGCCTCTTTTTTTATCAGGGATGAGTTCTAACCTCCATTAAAAACTTTGGATATGTCACCAAAAATTTGAAAACTCCTTAAAATACTTCATATTTCACCATCGAAGACTTTGAAAACACTCTTACAATGCTTCAGATATTACCATCGAAGACTTAAAATTTTTTTGAATACTTTGAATATAACCATCGAAGCTTTGTCTATGAATATCACCATAGAGGACTTATCTTCGAATATGACCATCAAAGAGTTATGTGTGCTTCGAATATCACCATCAAAGATTTGTGGAGGCTTCAAATATCACCATCAAAGCCTTGTGTATGCTTCAAATATCACCGTCGAAAACTTATAAATGCTTTGAATATGACCATCAAAAACTTGTGGATGCTTCAAATATCATCATTGTAAATGCTTCAAATATCACCATCAAAGACTTGTGGATATTTCAAATATCACCATCAAAGACTTATGGATAATTCAAATATCACTATTGAATACTTATTTTCCAAAATTTTCAAATGCTTTGGATTTCACTACCAAAGACAAATTCTTTTAAAATGCTTCATATTTCACAATCAAAGACAAACTGTTTTAAAATGCTTTAGATTTCACCATCAATGAAAATTTTTTTCAAATGCTTCGGCTTTCACCACCGAAAACTTATTTTTAAACAAATTTGTGAATACTTCAAATTTTACCACTGAACACTTTAGAAATATGCAATTTTACTATGATTGATGCAAATATAATGATTGTAAAAATGATGACATTGATCATAAAATGCTACTTTTGAGATTAACGTAAATGCTCATAAAATAATGCAAATGTAAATATCAATAAAGAGAAACATAGAGAAGAAATAATACAAACACAAATTCACCTAAGTGGTATAGATGATCATCAAATAATGCAAATATCAGGTATCGGATAAAGCAAATGCTATGAATGATAAGGAAATTGAAATTCTATTTGGCTATGTCTTCAATCTGATTTTAATTCCTTTTTACTCAAGAGAACATCGCTTTTTTTTCAATCTTTTATCATCATTTACCTTGATAAGTTTCAAATTTTCATGTAAAATTTTATCATTTTCCTATCCATGGGTTAGGTCTTTATCTTAATTTGGTGCCTATTAAGCAAAAGAAAGCTTATCTCTTTTTCATGGCACTTTTTTAAAATTTTCCCAAATAAGTATTTTATTGAAAAATGAATTTTATTTTAAACCTTAAGGCTTAAAGCATGTGATATTCAAATCTTTTGAAGACTAATGATCTTTTGTTGAAAAATTTCTTAAATGAAAATCTTTCTCAAAATGTGTTGAAGAGCCAAAAAAATTAGTTGTCTAAAGAATTTCAAAGCAGCTAGCATACATGCCTACTTTCCTAGGTATAAATGGATCGGGTCATATGAAACGTGAATTTCTTTGGAAATTAGACAAATTTGATGTTCCTTTAAATCTCTTAATTGTTAACAGTTCGACAAGTATAATACTGGTCGTGAAGGGTTTGGAATCAAAAGGTCAAGCTGGAAAGAGGATGGATTTAGTTTTGAAAATTAGTCTCCCTAACTAAAACTGGGCAACCTAAGTTACTTAGGGATTTTTAGGTGTCCTAAATTTCTTTGAAATAATTTTTGTCCATGCAAGATTTTGGTAACTGCAATAGGTGATACCAGCAATTCCAATACTTCACTCTAATTTACAAGCATGTTCATTTTTCAGTATATCATCAACAAAAAATTAAATAATGCAACGATCTGTATTTGCAAGGAGAACTTTATGCTTGATTCTTCATAGTATGCAATAATGGGTAATGACCTATATTTACTTATGGTCGAAAAGGATTGTTGGGAACATAAGGCAATTTATTTGGTCAGATTGCCCCAGGATATAACTCATAAACGATTTCCAGAAGATGGTGCTTTGGTTATTAAGGAATGGGACTTTGGGCACAATATTGGCACACATCTAATTGTGACAATTAGGTTCCCTAAAAGAACATTCTATTTGTTTAATTTTTAAAGACTCTCATAAATTTTTAGGAACTTTATTCTATCATTCATAACCTATGGAATCATGATTTAGGAATTTTAAAGTTGTTTATCTACAGTATTAGGTCTTTTAAATGATCCTGGTTTTATTTACAATGAAGTAAATGTATGGGTGTAAGCCTCTTTTCAACATCGATCATGTTTTGAAATATATTTTTAAAACATTTAATATGCATGCTTTACAAAATGATACCAATTCAGAGACAAGGTTTTTTTCAAAATAAAGGTTGCACAAGTAATTATAGCATGTGTTCCTTTCTTACAAACCCAGCTATTCACAATACTTATCTTCTATCCATATGCCCTTTAATGATATCTGGCTTTCCCTTCTTCGAATCTCAATTTCTCAACCTTAATGAGGTTTCGAGCTTTGTACTTAAGAGCGAGATAATCCTCTGTAGAATGATTTAAATTATCAAAAATAATAATCATAACACTAACTGACGTTATACCAATCTGGATACGAAGGCTTCAAAGGTCAATTTGAATGGGCGTTAAGAGGTGATTCTTGATAAGCTTAAGTAAAAGGTCTGCATAAGAGATAGGGATTTGCTCAATCTGATTCTAATTTCGCTTCTTACGTTTACTTTAATCATTCCCCTGAGCATTTGACTTGTGCATAGATGTGAAAGTTAGTGTAACTATAAGCATTGGTTCATAAGGACCTTGGAATGCACGGATGCACTATTCATGCTAGGATAATAAAGCTTATAAGGGTGACACCAATATTGATCAAGATTCGTAAGTGGCTGGTTCATTTAGAATACTGCTTAAATTTTTTAGCTGTTTTTCTTTTCTCTACCATAGGCATACCATTAACTTGTATCTTTCTCTTTTTAATAGCATTCTTAATCATTTCCCTAGCGACCACTATATCAATGAAATCCTTTATGGAACTTCCTATGAGTTTGTCAAAAGAATGGATTTGGCAATGTATTCAAAAATAAGAATGCTATCTTTTCTTCTAACAAAGGTGGTTGTACTTAAGCTACTATATTCCTTTATCTCTGCGCATACTATATGAACATTTCTGTTGATTTCTTCTCTATATTCTGGAGAAATAATCGTTCTGGTGCCAAATCTAACATATGCTTGTATTGTTAAAGAAAAGCATTAGCCAAGTCCATCCAAGGTTGTACCTGACTTTGATTCTAGTCATTGTACCATCTCACTATTGATCTTGACAAGCTTTCTTGGAAGCAGTGAATAAAAAGCTTATCATTTGTGTATATGCCTAGCCTTTTTTTCTTATAAACATTTTGATGTAAGCCTGTAGAGATGTGGTGCCATTGAAATTTTTGAAACTTAGCATTTTGAACTTAGGACAGAGGATTAGATCTAGTATCAAACTCCTACATTTACACTACTAACATCCTTGATTCCTTTTATTGCTTTGAGCTTCTTTTTGAGGAAATGGTATTTTCCTTCATTGCTCTCAAGCTCAACTCTTTTTCGAGTCTTAAACCTATGATTTTCTTGTTCCAGAAGTCCATTAAGGTCCATAACCATTGGATCGTCCAAAGTAAGATTCCATACTACACCCATTGCCCCTTTATGAGCTCTAGGGTTAGCATGAATATGCATTACGGGGCTAGTTCCCATGGATTGAGCACCTTGTGGTGATTGTCTTTCTACCTCAAATGAGCCAGTAACGGTATTAGAATGATTCCCTTGATTCACTTTTTTTTCCTCTAGCAGTCATTATTTTCATAGATTCAAAGATTTGTGCTTGCATTTCATTTTGCTATTTCATGATTCTATCTTGTGTTTCACGATTAGTTGCCTTTGTCCTTTCTAGGCATGCTAAAAATTCATCTCCCATAATTTACAATGTTTGATCATTTCAACAATTCTGTTTTGAAAAGGGAAATCCTTTTAAAGAACTCATAAAATAAAAAAAACATTTATTTTGGCCTTTCACCATTGTGCAATGCATGTAATGAACGCATATATATAAGAATGAATGTAAGGATAGAATTAGTGTAATATTAAAAACAAAGTAATATGAACTTATAAAGAAAAGATAAAAAAAAGATGATAAATGAATTAGTATAAATAATAAAAGAATTAATATGGGAAAAATAAAGGTTGCCCTAGATAAATTTATTAGGGCGCTATGATGCTTTTTAAGGCAAATGGGACGGCCTTGTTTCTAGTGATGATGTTCATACATCATTGCCTAGTCTACATGTTTAAACCATGTAGTCTAGGCCTCATAATGCCATGCAAAGTAAAAAAAAAAAATCATATTAGGAATGATAATACTCGTTCATCATCATTTGATATCTAGAATAAAAATAACAATAACTTCTAAAGTGAAGTAAAAATCTTTCCATAAGCAGCGATGCCAATTCATGATCACCTGATTTATATGCTCAGAACATAAAATAAAAAGGAAAAGGATGAAAAGTGTTCCCCTGTGTGTTCCTAATTCAGTAACCTCTAAAATCGGGTATGCCTTTAATAGGGTAGTTAGCATGGTCCATTATTTGGATTAGACCTCTAAACAAGTTCTCAAATTGCTCCTCGAGTCCACAAAAAACTGACCAGGTACCCTAATTTCTTAGTCATTGTAGGTTTATGTCAGAAAGGGTTCAATTCGAGTGGGAGTATCTTCCATGCCTGTAACAAAACTAACATCTCGGGTAGGTGTAGGAATTTACACCTGGTAGGTTTTTCATCTGCTAGACAAAGGCTAACGCCTCAGAAGGCAGAGCTACTTCACCCATTCCTAAAATATTTTGTTAACCATGCCCATTCTATATGCCCGAATGAGAGTCTAATGTATATGCATGTGCAAAGTGTGTCTGGCGGAACATACAAACCTTTTATGACTCAAAATAAAACCTTATCCTAAACCCCTTGCAGAACTTGTAAAAATAAATAAAAAGTTGGTAAAAAAATATGAACAATATAACAAAATTTCCCTATAAATAAAAAATATGAAAATTTTTTGTTTTGAAAACACTAGAAATTATAGTTAAATATTGGTTGAAATCAAATTAATCAAAATTTAGCTAACACAATGATTAATTTTATGAATGACTCTCTAATCAATCCTCATTGGAGTTGCCAAGTTGTCACAACATGGTCCAGATATAAATCCTGTCCAATCTGACTTAAATTAGTAGGTAACCCCTGGTCCTATATACCTTTTTATGTCATTATTTTTTTATTTCTAGGGCCCATATCATTATTGTTTTTACCATTTTTAGAGGCTAAGTTGTCAAGATGAATCACTCACTCGACTTAACCTTAAATAGTCGTTATGAAACGATTATTTATCTTAGAGTCTCCACCAATCTATTTTTTCTAGGTGAGATTGGTCACCTATCGGAATTCATATTTTGAGGATTACAAAACCCTTAAAAGCAAACTCCGAGGTCTATGTGAATACCAAAGAGTCTGGGACTCATTTACAATCACAAGTAAGGATTGATCCCTCTCGTGATGCCTGGGACTTGGTACCATATTAATGACATGTTGATTAAATTTTGATATTTATTCAGTTTCAAAATTCGGTATTTAAGTATCATTCCCATTTTCCAAAATAAAATCTTATGAAGCAAATTTATTTTAAACCAAATAATTTTTATTTTAAACCAAAGTTGAACACGCTTTATTTTAAAATAATTTTTTATTTTAGTATAACTTTTAATTTAAAATATTTTAGCCGATGTTCTAATAAACTTACAAAATATTAAATTACTGAATACGAGCTTCAAGAATTAACAGGCATTTATAGTTTTCAAAATATTCTTATCCAATTAAATACACAATAATAAGATTTTCTTAAAAGGAATTCAAAAATTAATAAATTAATGATGTTAATAAGCAATTCAATTATAGAAAGTATAATATTAGATAAAATTATTTTTTTATTAACTTTTAATAATATCTCTTTTGCCAAAAGTATTGTAACTAAACTAAGATATGAAATTTGAAAGTTGTCATAAACATGTTAAATTTATACAATTTTGTCAATATTAAAAGTGTTCATGGGCCTTGTTGCAATTACGACTCAATTGTTTTATATTTTTTCAAGGTTTAAATTGGACCTCACCCAACCTGAAAGTCTAAATTTACTAATCATAAATTAATAAAAATTAAAATTTATTTTTATATTAATATTAATATTAATATTAATACTAATATATTTTTATAATTAAATTTAAATAAAAATATTTTTTAAATTATTAAATAATAACTTATTTTAGGCCAACCCAAATTAAAAAAAGCCTAGTTCTAGGTGTGCTTGAATCTATCCGATAGATAAGTCTAATCAACATATACATAAATTAATATTTTGCTTTCATGTAAAATATTCTTTTAATTATTTTTTTCTTATTTATACAATTGTCTATGAAACACCAAATAAAAATAGTAGACATTTTATTTCACTAGAATGATGGTTAAAAACTTTAAATATGAGGTATGTAGTATTCATTAGTGTTGTTCAATTTTATCCTTTATCAGATAATATTAATCCATATTTTTAAATATTTTATTATACTTTAGAAAAGTATAGATCACCATTGGTATTACAATGTAACGTATTTAATTTTATAAAAAATAAAATCAATACCCATCCATCAAATGGGATCAAAGCAAGAAGCGATTACAACTATGGTATGTTCATCCCAAAAAATTTTTTAAAAAAAATTTATGAAAAAATTATTTAATTTTTAATGAAAAACTAAAAAAGTCAAAATAAAAATTACTCATTGAATAATCATAATAATATTTGTATCGACTTATAATTGTCGTCACCTAAAATCTTGAATGAATTTTGGAAACCTATTGTTTCAAACAATATATAAATATTTTGCCAATTGATATACATTTTTACAATGAAAGGAATATACATCCAATCATGGCCGAGGGAATTTTCCGTTATTCCCCCAGCTTATTTTCTTGCTTTGTTTAATATTGTTAAATTATGTCCTTCGTTTTCTAAAAAGTTCAAATTATTATTTTTTAAATATTTTAAAATTATTTTTCATGATTTTATTTTTACTTTTTAATATTCAAAAATATATAAAAAATTAAATATTTAATGTTAAATATACGAAACTCAATAATTTTTTTTTTTAAATATCGTGAAAACAAATGAGAAATATGTGGGGCTTCAGGGAAGAAGTTTTTGAGTGTGGCTTTCAAGGCATCAACGTGGAATAGCCTTGCAACTCATTGGAGTTAATGGTGGAAAAGTGGGAGACAAACTCCTACTTGGCTAAGGAACTTAAAAAACTAAAGAAACAAACAACCAACCAAAGCCATCGTCTTCGTCCTTTTTAAATGAAAGTTTTGA
>JBBYHL010026683.1:0-10697 GCA_038381835.1 Adansonia madagascariensis
TCTTTTTTCCCCCTCTTCTAGTCAGTGCAGAATGTACAACTTAAGGTTATTGAAATAGGTTTTCAAATTCAATGTTAGTGCTCACATGAGAGCATCATGCTCAATCCACTGAATTCTCTGAATAAAAGTAATCCATGAGCTTAGGTAGCTTGTAATTAATGTCATAGTCAATGTAAGCATTAAAGTTGCTTATGACAAAAACAACAGAATATAGCCAAATTTTGAACGATAAAACTGCGGCTAGCATGAAATTCATCTGTTCTTTATACATGTCATTGTTATTTATAAGTGAACATAACAGTAAATTGGCAATAATAAATAAATACTAGATGACATTAAATTATATTTAAAAAAAATAAGCATAAAGAATTAAAGGAAAGTTTAGAATTCATACATGGAATGTCTTGACATATTAGAAGTTAATAAGCGTAGTAATAGCATTGTTCTTTGGGTTGATAAACTTGCAATAACCATTCTTATTCATTTCATGTACGATATAAGGTCCTTACCATTTTGGATTAAACTTAGGAGCTGGGGTTCCTTTTCTGATGTGTTCAGCTGCACGAAGGACTAAATCACTTTCTTTAGAGCTTCTCCTCTTCACTAGCTTATCATAGGCTCTATTTAACCTCCTTTGATACACTATCATATTTTTCTTTGCTCTATCATGTCTTTCCTCTAATGCTTCAAACTCCAACATTCGCATGCTATCATTATCAAGTTCCGTGTCTAGCCCTAACCTTGCAGATAGAACTAGTATCATTGCAGGAAGTACAACTTTCGTTCCATAAAGAAAAAGGCATTGCCTTCGTAGGTTCACCCTTAGAAGTCTTATAAGCCTATAGTGCTACTGGCAGTGCATCTCTCTACATCTTTGGCTACTTATGTACCATCCTGCTTAACACCTTGAGCAATGTCTTATTAGTAGCCTCGGCTTGGCCATTGCCTTTCAGGTAGTAAGGGGTTGAGGTGGGTGTCGAATCCAACAAAATAATTTCCCTACTCTAATAAGATTTTTGTATATAATGATAAGTAGGATCGTCTCCACAAGGAATGGTAATATCTGATTTCCTTACAAAATCAACAAAATAAAATAGGAATTTTATAAAGTCAACTAAAAAATTGAAATAAATAAACTAAAGATCGATTAAGAATACATGACAAATTAAACTGAAATAAACATCAATATCACACAAATAGTAGCTAAACGTCCAATTACAAGTTTTATTCTCATAATTGATCACAGTTCATTATTAGAGAATAAATTGGTTATGGGTGTTGGTATGACCTAACTCCCTACCCCTCCTTAGTTATTCGATAATCAAGGTACGACTAGTAATTATTTTCCTCATTGATTACATAAACCCTAGATACGATCTTAATGTTTCAATGTATCGATAGCATTAACGATAAGAGGCGAATCACCAATTCTAATCAATAAACTCACAAGCAGGTTTATTCAGATTAGATTGTGAATTCTTCCTAACCAAGTTAGTTGCCACTTTTATTAGAATAATCAAACAATTACGGATTTGATTTTCTAACTAGCTATAGATTATCCTATCAATCAATGCGGTACCGAACATTTAATCAACAATGACAATCATGCTTATTAAGCATAGAAGAAAAGATAAATATTTAAGAACAATGAATAATATAAACACAAATTAGATCTCACAGTCGTAGAGAATCAAACTTGGATATAAAACCCTTAACTAGTTGAAAAGAATTTAGCCACACATTGTCTTCTTGTTCCCTCTTTCTCCAAAAAAAAAAAATCTCTTTTAAAAGAAAAGTCAAAAACCTTAGAAAAACCATCCCCCAGAATCTTTCCCTTATTTCCTTCATATATTCATTACAATTTTCCAAATTTACTTAAATTCTAATCATTTACAAATTCTACTCAATTAAAATTTTAAATAAACCAAAATTCTAATTTAAGTTGTCTACCTATAAAGTGTGCCCACGCAATATCTGCAACAGCTCTTTCTTTTCTCTTCTTAGGCTGCTCAAATCAACTCTTTTAAGCCATTTTCTTTCTTCCAAGCCCTTTTTACACCTTAAACACAAAAAAAAGAATTTTCATCAGTTATAGCTTAAAAACTATGAAAAGATAAGAATTTAACAATTAAAATCTCAACATTTATGTTTATCAAATTCCCCCACACTTGTCCTTTTGCTTGTCCTCGAGCAACTACACAACTAAGCAACCCAACAACCATAAAAGACTTCCTATTCAATATTTCAAATAAGATCAAAAGACTCTACACACCTTCAAGAATCAAGCAACATCATATCTCATAACCAAACTTCACAAAAAAAATGAATGAAAATTAATAATGAAAGTTTCATTCCAAAGTAAGTGCAAAAATTTTGATGAACTTCTCACGGTTATCACTCTATTCACTCATGTGTTTTAGGGTTTAAATTTTTCTTTGAATTCTTTCTCTTGCAAATGCACTACCATATGCTTGCTAATATACCAAATCGCCATCACTTAGATTATAGCATGCATAAATTAAAAGGTCTTTACCTTTTTGGTTGTAATAGGGCTAAGGTTAAAGGTGAGGCATTTCTTGGATAATGAGGTTAAAATCTAAGAAATTAGTTGAGCATTCAAACATTGTAGTGAGTAAATAGATAATGGAAACTCACAATTCATTCCACCATTCTCAAACACTCAACATTCTCCTTAATCATTCCTTCACTATAGACTAATAATATTATCCCACATAAATGCTTTGTTTTTTTAGTAACCCCATCTTTCACTCATCAATAATTTTTACAAGAATGCCCCTATATACATTCCTACATTTAATTCACATCATTCTTCCTTAAAAAAAATAACTTATTCTTAATTTTTGTTCAAATGCCCTACTAACTCTTAGAATTAAGTGACATATTCAATTTAAGGCTCTGGGCTTGTAATGTGATTTTTTTTTAAGAAAAAAATGACGTTAAAGCTTAAAGGGCTTACAAGGGATGTTAATTCGGGTTGGCTTTTTAGGCTCAAGCTGAATCAAAGAAGGCCTTTATCCTTTTCATACATGCTTATATCAATGTGATCTTGAAATGGTTCAAAGCAAGTTCTAAAGATACATTCACATGGAAGAATATCACATAGTAAAGAAAACACCAATCTATATGATGGTTCAATCACTTTTTGGCTCAAAAACTCACAGGTTGAATTAATTCATGAGGAATTCACACACACTTTTTTACTCAACTTTCAATATCAATTCAAGTTCTTATCTCTTGTTGATTCAAATACTCAATATATGTCACTATTCATGCTCAACTAGTCAAATCTTAAAGCATATTCACCATTCAATCCATCTGAAACTTATTAAATGAAAATAATTTTTCTCGATTGTCATGACTTTAAAACACAAGCAAACTTAACACACCATTCTAAGACCTAAACAATTTAAAAGCATACAAATCACAAGCAAAAAGAAAAATTTAATTTCCTATCCTAAAGACTCCTCTAACACTTAAATCAAACATTGTCCTCAATGTTTTGACAAAAGGGCAAAGAGTAAAAATATAGATATAACTAATAAAGAAAAAGAGAGATACTCCCTGGATGTATAGTTGTGTAGGCTCATGGATTTGGTGGTTGTGGAGGTTCAAATCCTAAATGCTGAAAATAGGCATTCAAATTGAACTCCATCCTCGCGATCCTTCTCTCGATCATTTGAACCATAGATGATAAGGTTATTGAGTCCCCCCTATTTCTCTCTGGTACTGTTTCATTCTCAGAATCACTTGATAGGTCTGTTCTTGGTCTCTTGCTTAGTTTACGTATTGGTCCTGGAGGATAAAAACTCTATTATCCCTGTTTTTTTTCAACCAATCCCATACGTTCTAGGTAACCTAAATCTAAGGGTTCCATTTTACATGCCTCATGCAACTTATGATTGTTCAAGTTTAGCACATGCAAGTCAAGGGCTATTACAGTAATCATGGAGCCTAGAATCAATGGTCTTTTCTTATTTAAAACTACTTGGAATTATGTTGCTAACCAAGCACCTAGATTTACTTGAATTCCCTTTTTTATACACCATAAAAAATAAAATTAAGCTTTTGTTAATATACCAGAAGTGTCTTTTTGACCAGAGAAGTTATGGCTAGAAATCTTTAGATGTTTTTTAAAACAGGGTCATGAAGGTAAAAACTCTTAGAGTGACTCAGATTATATGGAAAATTATCTGTCGACATCTCACGCTAATAGGTTTGATAATAATCAAAATCACTTATGTAATCATAAATTGAATTCTTATATTCACTTGTTTCAGCATATTCCATATCTACAACTCCTAAAGCCATGTTAAACTCTGTCAAAGACATTGTGAATGACTCTCTCATAAGCTGAAATCTAATTACATTTGGTGTTTCAAGAGTAAGATTTTCAGGTTTATTGAATTCAAATGTGGCATAGAATTCTAGTGTGAGTTTAACAAATGCTGGGCAATTAATTTCAATTAATTGATACCATCCAATGCTATCAAACACGTCATTCACTTCCTCTGTAATGCCTAATGTTTCAAGAGTCGGATAATGAATAAACTTACTTGGAATAATCTTTCAATTTTTCAACCCATCATAACTTCATTGTGCTCCCCGTGTTTTTAATGTCATCCCTTTATCAATAGACTCTTTCGATGGTGGTAGGACACTTTTCCTTTTTTCGATTCTTGATCACCTGCGACTTGAACCTAGTGGTGGTTGGGCTATTTTGTTTTTTCTTCCCATACCCAAACTTTGGCTGACACAATCGACAACTGAAACGAGTTTGGTGGCAATGGAGATAGGGATAGGGGAAAATGATGCAAGTGTCGTTCGGATTAGGATGAAGGGGTCGACGGTGATTTTGGGAATATGGGTGCAAAATTTGGTGAATGGGTGTTGACAACAAAATTTTATGGATTTAGATGGGTGTCAACAGTGGATTTTAGAGATTAGAAGATGAAGGTGGATTTGGTGGTTTTGTAAGAAGTAGATGGTGGATAAGGTGGAGAAAGTGGAGGAAAAAGTAAGAGTTTCGATTTTTTTGACGAGAGAACTCCTTAAAAAACAATAAGCAACCAAAAACGTTTATTTTAAAAAGCGTGGGCATGTTCTATGAAAAGAAAGTTTTTGATTTAAAAGAACTAAAAATTAAAAATTTGACTTCTTACTCCTAAAATCAATGTTCAAAAATAAATGAAAACAAAGCTAAAACCAATATAAATTGGGTTGCCTCCCAATTAACGCCTTTCTTTTATGTCTTTGGCTAGACATACTTGTGCTTCAATCTTTATAATCCGATTGTTCTAAGGTGATTTTTTCCACTTTAAATGCTTGGAAACCTTCATAAAAAGGCTTGAGACAATGTCAATTCACATTTAAAATCTTCCTAGTATTCGGACTTTTGATTTCAATTGCACCATGAGGAAGCACATTAGTTACAACAAATAGACCAATCCATCGAGAACGTAACTTATCAGGAAAGGGTTTAAGTTTAGCATGGAAAAGTAGGACTTTTTTACCAATGGTAAGAGTTTTCCTTGCAATCATCCGATCATGAAAGTCCTTCATTATTTCCTTATAAATCCTTGAATTTTCATAAGCCTTCTTAAGAATTTCCTCTAATTCTTATAATTGCAACTTTCTATGCTCTCCCGCTTCGTCCATTTGTAAATTACATTGTTTCACTGCCCAGAAGGCTTTATGCTCAAATTCAATGGAAAGCTAACACACTTTACCGAACACCAAATGATACTGAGGCATACCAATTAGAGTCTTGAAAGCTATCCGATATGCCCACAGTGCATCATCAAGTTTTATACTTTAATCTTTCTGAGTTGGATTAACATTTCAAGTATTGACTTTACCTCCCTATTGATACCTCCGCCTGACCACTTTTCTATGGTTGATATGCAGTAAACACACGATGCATAACATTATATTTCTTTATCAACACGTCCACTATTCGATTGCAAAAGTGTATCCCTCTATCACTTATCATAGCTTTTGGAGCACCAAACCTGGTAGAGATGTGAGATTTGACAAAACCTACTACAACTTTAGCATCATCAGTATAAGTAGCCTTAGCCTCTACTAATTTCAACACATAATCCATAGCAAGAATAATATACACCTTTCCAAAAGAAACAGGGAATGGTCCTATAAAATCAATACCCCACACATTAAATATTTCACATACCAAAAATGGGGATAAGGGCATTTGATCTCTTAAGGCCAACTTTCTTGTTCTTTGGCACTATTCACATGTTTTACAAAACATATATGAATCATGAAACACAATAGGCCAATAGAATCCATATTTTAAGATTTTTCTAGCTATTCTTTTTGGACCAAAGTGTCCCCCACATGCATAAGAGTGACAAAATCAAAGAATGGAAAGAATTTCAATTTAAAAAACGCACCTTTGAATAACTTGGTCAAAGCAATGTTTCCATAAATATAGGTCATCTCACAGATAATATTTCACATTACTCTTGATTTTAGCTTTTTGAACACCTGTTAGCTCATTTGGTAACATTTTAGTAACTACATAATTTATGATGTCTGCATACGATGGAGTACTCTGTTGAGCTATCATGAGTTATTCGTCTGGGAACTCATCTTACAATAGCTTTGGTTCTTCACTCATGACTAATCTACTCAAATGTCAGCGCTAAAATTTTTAGCTCATTTTTTGTCACGTATTTCTAGATCAAACTCTTGTAACAAGAGTATATACCTTATCAATCTGGGTTTCGCCTCCTTTTTAGCTAACAGGTACTTTAGAGTTGAATGATCATAATAAACTATCACCATAGTACCAAGTAAATAAGAACAAAACTTTTTTAAAGTAAAGATAATGGATAAAAGTTCTTTCTCCGTTGTTGAGTAATTGTGTTGAGCACTATCAAGTGTCCTAGAAGCATAATATATTGCATGTGTAACTCAGCCAACTCATGGTCCAAGAACAGCTCCCACTGCATGGTTACTTGCAATGACATGATCTCAAATGGTAGTTCCTAATTTGGTGTTTATATTATAAGAGCTGATGTAAGATGTTCTTTGAGCTTGTCAAAAGCTACCTTACATGCCTCATCAAATTCAAACACCGTATCCTTCTGAAGAAGCTTGCATAGTGGCAGTGTTTTCTTTGAGAAATCTATCATAAACTGTCGATAAAACCTTGCATGTCCAAGAAAAGAGTGAACTTTCTGTAAATTTATGGGGTAATGTAAGGTTCTAATAACATCTATCTTTAATTTACCAACCTCAATACCTTTTGAAGGTACAACATGCCCCAAAATAATCCCTTGATCTGCCATAAAAAGACATTTTTCATAATTTAAAACAAGGTTTGTTTCAATACATCTTTTAAGCACTTTTGCAAGGTTATTCAAGCATGAATCAAAAGAATTACCATAAATAGTAAAATCATCCATGAATACCTCGATAATGTTTTCTACATATTCAGAAAATATACTAACCATGCATCTTTGGAATGTGGCTGGAGAATTACAGAGCCCAAAAGGCATGCGTTCGTAAGCAAATGTCCCAAATGGACAAGTATATGTCGTCTTTTCTTGATCTTCCGATGCAATTGAAATTTAATGATAACTTGAGTAACCATCAAAACAACAATAGTGAGATTTTTTAGCCAATCTTTCTAACATTTGATCAATAAAGGGAAGAGAAAAATGGTCTTTTCGATTAGTGGCATTCAACTTCCTATAATCAATACAAACCCGTCATCCATTTTGTACTCGAGTGAGCACCAACTCACCATTTTCATTTTCAACCACTGTCATTCATGTTTTCTTTAGGACCATTAAGAAAGGACTTACCTATTTATTATTAGAAATAAGATAGATTATACCTGCATCAAGTAGTTTTAAAACCTCTTTCTTGACTACTTTCATCATAGGTGGATTCAATCTTTGTTGTGCTTGTCTTACAGGTTTAGCTCATTCTTCTAACAATATCCTATGCATACAAATAAAAAGACTTATGCCCTTGAGATCTGTTATTGTCCACCCTATAGCCTCTTTGTGCTCTTTTAACATTCGAAGTAATCATTCTTCTTCTGACATGTCTAGTTTGCTAGAGATTATAACTTGTAATGTTTTTTTTCTCCTAAGTAGACATGCTTCAAGTGACTTGGTAATGGCTTCAACTCCAATTATGGTGCCTGCACAAGAGAAGAAAGAAGTTTGGAGTGAGAAAAGGGTAATTCAACATAAGACACAACATTCTTTTTAGGTAAGGATTCCAATTCAATAATGGTGTGCTCAAGATCATTTAAAATTAACTCCCTTTCTATTTCTTTTAGTTTCTCATTGTCAAAACTATTCTCAAGTGTAACCTTCACATTATCATCACCTACCAAGTCATAAATTCTTTGCACAAACGAGTCAATTCCATATACATAGTATGTTCATCACTAGGATATTGCATGGCATCATATATATTAGATTTAATACTTTCTCCATCAAATTCCAGAGTGAATGTCCCTTTATACACATTTATATTAGTTCTTGAAGTTTTTAAAAATGGTCTCCCTAATAGTATTTGGGCAAAATGTATAGTATCATCTTCCCTCATGTCAAGCACATAGAAATTAGCGCGAAAAACCAAAGCATTAACCTAAACTAAAATATCTTCTAGGACTCCTTCAGGATATGTATTAGACCTATCAACTAATTTTATTATCACTCCCGTTTCTTTTAATGGCCTAACCCTTAAGGATTTATAAATTAAAAGGGGCATAACATTAATTGATGCATCTAGGTCCAATATTGCTCTATCCACTTTCATACTACAAATTTTGTAAGGAACAGTAAACATACCTGGATCTTTACACTTCGAAGGCATATTTTTTTTATATCATCGCCGACATATTCTTATCAACTTGATTTTTTCATTGCTAATTAATTTAAGCTTTGTACTACACAACTCTTTAAAAAATTTAGCATAGTAAGGAATCTGTTTAATTGCATCAAGAAGTGGTATGTTTACCTCAACTTTGCGAGAAGTCTCAAGGATTTCTTTTTCCTGCTCTTCCTTTTTAGATTTTACAAATCGACTTGGGAATGGAAGAGGTGGTACAAAAGTTTTATTTGGCTCTACACTCAGAGCCTTCATTTACACATTCACAGGTCCAGGATTTTTTTAATATTTCTCAAGTTTTTTCTCTAATTCACATTTTGACACTTCTTTATTAGGCTCTTTTAGCTCTTTTTTACTTCGTAAAGTGATCGCACTCACATTTTGTTTTGGATTTACTTCTGGTTGAGATGGCAGCTTTCCATACCCTTTTGGATTCCTCTTGCTCATCTCAGCCTCCAACTGATCTACTCCATTTCTCATATCACGCATACCACTCATCATTGCCTGTTGAAATTATTGCATATTATTAGTAAGTGATTGAAACATATCTTTAATAGACGTACCTTGTTTTGATGAAGATTGATGTGAAGAAAAAGGTGGTCTAACTTGATACTTTGATTGAAATCTAGGTGGCTTTGTCGTGTAGTTAAAATTTAGATGTTCCATCCATCCTGGGTTATTGGTATTTGAATAGGGATCATATCTTTGTCTTTGTGAGCCTATAAATCCTTTAACGACATTAGCTTGTTCATTCGGATTATCTTGAAGCATTGGGCACATGTCAGTTGTATGACCCAAAGTTGTACATATGCCGCATGTTTTTACCTGTTACATATTCCCTACAACCAATTTTTTAACAAGAGATGTTAAATTATTTAATTGCTATTGCATAGAATATTCACTCACCTTATTTACCCTCTTTACAGGGTAGTCTTACCTAGAACCAAATCATTGTGAGTTCGTAGCCATAATAGAAATCAACATTTTAGCTTCTTTTGGAGTCTTTTACACTAGTGCACCTCCACTTACAGCATCCACCATGCTCCTTTCCATTGGTAACAGCCCTTCTTAAAAATATTGAATAAATAATTGTTCAGGAATTTGATGTTGAGGACAACTTGCACATAATTGTATAAATCTCTCCTAATATTCATAAAGGGTCCTCTGTGAGATTGCCTTATGCCATATATTTCTTTCCTAATATTTGCAGCTCTTGAAGCAGGGAAATTTTTTTTGAGAAATAGTCACTTTATCTCATTCCAAGTAGTTATGGATCCCGACGGCAAGTAGTATAGCCAATCCTTTGTTTTATCAGCTAATGAGAAAGAAAAGGCTCTTAGGTTTATCTGTTCTTCAGTAACACCCTGAGGTCTCATTGTTGAGCAGACCATATGGAATTCCTTGAGATGTTTGTGAGGGTCTTCACCTGTAAAACCACGAAAAGTCAAAAGTAAGTGAATAAGTCCAAATTTTAACTTAAAAGGAACTTCTATATTAGGATATTCAATGCAAAGGGGTTGTTGGTTTAAATCTATTGTAGCTAGCTCCTGGAGAGTTCTTTCTTCAGCCATTGTTTCATCTACTTCTTCTGGATCACTAGATAAACTGTATGGATGAATGGCCAAATCTAATTTCGATAATGATGATGTTGCCTCTATAGCACGTCTTTGCCTAGTCTCCTTCCTTAACTATTGAGTTGTCTTATCAATTTTTGGATCGTATTGAAATTCACCAGTACAAAAAGAACGAGGCATAAAACGCACACAAAAATAATAATATTAATAAAACTAATCAAGGAAATAACT
>JBBYHL010026694.1:0-10692 GCA_038381835.1 Adansonia madagascariensis
GGGATAAATGACATTGATGCTTTTGTTTCATAGGAAAAACTTCTTTTTTGATATATTTTAGAGTTAAAGTTCGTTTGTCCGCAGATTCATATAGTAATCTCCTTTTTTTTCGTGATTGGGCACCATAAACTCATTCTCCTCATTGGGATAAATGACATTGATGCTTTGGCTTCACAAGAAAAGGTTTTCTTTTCATCATTTTTTAGAGTTAAAGTTTATTTGTCAATTAAGACAAACATGGATTCACAGAGTAATCTCCTTTCTTTTCACTATAAACTCATTCTCTTCATTAGGATAAAAGACATTGGTGGTTTGGTTCGTAAGAAAAGCTTCTCTTTCCATCTTTTTTTAAATTTGAAGTTCATCTGTTAGTTAGGATAAATACGGATTCATATAGTAATCTCTTTTCTTTTCATGATTAGGTACCATAATTTATTCGCCTCATTGGGATAAATGGCATTGATGCTTTGGTTTCAAAACAAGAGCTTCTTCTTCCATCATTTTTTAGAGTTAAAGTTCATTTGCCAATTGGGATAAACACAGACTGACATAATAATCTCTTTTCTTTTCATGTTTCGCACCATTGACTTATTCTCCTTATTGGGATGAATGACATTAATGCTTTGGTTTGAAAAGAAAGCTTCTTTTTCCATCATTTTTTAGAGCTAGATTTCATTTGTCAATTAGGATAAACACGGATATAATAATAATCTCCTTTCATTTCATGATTGGGCACCATAAACTCATTTTTCTTATTCGAAGGAATGACATTGGTGCTTTGGTTTTAAAAGAAAAGCTTTTCTTTCCATCATTTTATAGAGTTAAATTTCATTTGTTAAGTAGAACAAACACGAATTCACATAATATTCTTCTTTCTTTTCATGATTGATGTCCATAAACTTATTCCCTGTATTATGATAAATGACATTGATGATTTATTTTCATTTGAATAGGTTCTTTTTCCATCATTTTTTAGTGTTAAAGCTCTTTTGTCAATTAGGATAAACACAGATTCACGTAATCATCTCCTTTTCTTTCATGACTGGGCACCATGCACTTATTCTCCTTATTGGGATAAAGGATATTGATGCTTTAGTTTCATAAGAAAAGCTTCTTTTTCCATTATTTTTTAAACTCAAAGTTCATTTGTCAATTGGGACAAACACGGATTCATATAGTAATCTCCTTTCTTTTTAGGATTGGGCACCATAAACTCATTCTCCTTGTTGGGATAAATGACATTGATGCTTTTGTTTCATAAGAAAAGCTTCTCTTTCTATCATTTTTTTAGAGTTAAAGTTCATTTATCATTTGGGATAAACACGGACTCACATAATAATCTCTTTTATTTCATGATTTAGCATCATAAACTTAGTCTTATTATTGGGATGAATGACATTGATGGTTTGGTTTCAAAAGAACAGCTTCTCTTTCCATTATTTTTTAGAGTTAAATTTCATTTGTCAATTGGGACAAACATGGATTCATACAATCTTCTTTCTTTTCATGATTGGGTACTATAAACTCATTTTTCTCGTTTGTATATAAATGACATTATGCTTTGGTTTCTTTAAAAAAGCTTCTCTTTTCATCTTTTTTTAAGTTAAAATTCATTTGTCAATTATTACAAACACAGATAAACATAATAATCTCCTTTCTTTTCATTATTAGACACCATAAACTCATTCTCCTCATTGGGATAGAGGACATTGATACATTGGTTTCATAAAAAAAAGTTTTCCTCTCTATCAGTTTTTAGAGTTAAAGTTCATTTGTCACTTGGGATAAACACAGATTCACATAATAATCTCATTTATTTTCATGATTAGGCACCATAAACTAATTCTTCTTATTGGGGTGAATGACATTGATGCTTTGGTCTCATAAGAAAAGCTTTTTTTTATCATTTTTAGAGTTAAAGTTCATTTGTCAATTAGGACAAACACGGATTCACATAATAATCTCCTTTCTTTTCATGAATGGGCACCATAAACTCATTCTCGTCATCAGAATAAATGGCATTAATGCTTTGGTTACGTAACAAAAGCTTCTCATTCCATCATTGTTTAGAGTTAAAGTTCGTTTGTCAATTAGGACGGCCACATATTCACATAATATTCACCTTTCTTTTCATGATTGGGCTCTATAAACTCATTCCTCGCATTAGCATAAATGAAATTGATGCTTTGGTTTCATAGGAAAAGCTTCTCTTTCCATCATTTTTTATAGTTAAAGTTCATTTGTCAATTGGGACAAACATAAATTCATATAGCAATCTCCTTTCTTTTTATGATTGGGCACCATACACTCACTCTCCTTATTTGGATAAATGACATTGATGCTTTGGTTTCATAAGAAAAGCTTTTATTTCCATCATTTTATAGAGTTAAAGTTTATTTGTCTGTTGGGACAAACACGGATTCACATAGTAATCTCTTTTTTTTCACCATAAACTCATTTTCCTCATTGGGATAAATGACATTGGTGCTTTGGTTTCCTAAGAAAAGCTTCACTTTTGATCTTCTTTTAGAGTTAAAGATCTTTTGTCAATTGGGACAAACATAAATTCACATAGTAATCTCTTTTCTTTTCATGATTAGTCATCATAAGTTCATTCTCATCATTGGGATAAATGACATTGATGCTTTTGTTTCATAAGAAGAGCTTTTTTTTCTATCATTTTTTAGAATTAAATTTCATTTGTCAATTTGAATAAACATGGATTCACATAATATTCTCTTTTTTTTTTCATGATTGGGGTCCAGAAACTTATTCCCTACATTAGGATAAAAAACATTGATTCTTTTGTTTCATAAGAAAAGCTTCTTTTTCTATCTTTTTTTAGAGTTAAAGTTCATTTTTCAGTTTGGACAAAAATAGATTCGCATAATAATCTCCTTTCTTTTAATGATTAGGCACCATAAAGTCATTTTCTTCATTGGGATAAATGACATTGATGCTTTGGTTTCGGATGAATAGTTTCTCTTTCCATCATTTTTTATGTGAAAGTTCATTTGTCAATTAGGATAAACACAGATTCATATAATATTATTCTTTCTTTTCATGCTTGGGCACCATAAACTCGTTCTACTCATTAGGAGAAATTACTTTGATGATTTGGTTTCATAAGAAAAACTTCTCTTTCTACCATTTTTTTGAATTAAAGTTCATTTCTCTATTGGGACAAACATGAATTCAAATAGGAATGTCCTTTTTTTTTCATGATTTGGCACTCTAAATTCATTCTCCTCATTGGGATAAAACATTGATGCTTTGGTTTCATAAGAAAGGCTTCTCTTTCTATCCTTTTTTAGGGTTAAAGTTTATTTGTTAATTAGGACAAACATGGATTCACATAAGAATCTCCTTTCTTTTCATGATTGGGCACCATAAACTTATTCTCCTTATTGGGATAAATGAAATTGATGCTTTGGTTACATAATAAAAGCTTCTCTTTCCATCATTTTTTGGAGTTAAAGTTTATTTCCTAATTAAGGCAAACACAGATTCGTATAGGAATCTCCCTTCTTTTCATAATTGGGCACTATAAACTCATTCTCCTTGTTGGGATAAAAGACATTAATGCTTTGGTTCCATAAGAAAAGCTTTTCTTTCCATCAATTTTTAGAATTAAATTTCATTTGTCAATTGGGACAAACATAGATTCACATAGTAATCTCCTTTCTTTTCATGATTCGGCACTATAAACTCATTCTCTTATTGTGATAAACAACATTGGTTCTTTGGATTCATAAGAAATGCTACTCTTTCCATTATTTTTTAGAGTTAAAATTCATTTGTCAACTAGGACAAACACAGATTCACATTGTAATTTCTTTTTTTTTTCATGATTAGGCACCATAAATTAATTCTTCTTATTAGGATAAATGGCATTGAGGCTTTGGTTTAATAAGAAAAGCTTCTCTTTCCATCATTTTTTAGAGTTAAAGTTTATTTGTTAATTGGGACAAACATGGATTCACATAATAATCTCCTCTTTTTTAATGATTGGGCACCATTAACTCATTCTCTTTATTGGGATGAATGACATTGATGCTTTGGTTTGAAAAAAAATCTTCTTTTCCATCATTTTTTAGAGTTAGATTTCATTTGTCAATTGGAACAAACACAAGTTCACATAACAATCTCTTTTCTTTTCATGATAGGGCACCATAAACTTATTTTCCCCTTTTGGATGAATGACATTTAAGCTTTGGTTTAAAAAAAAAAAGCTTTTCTTTCCATCATTTTTTAGAGTTAAATTTTTTTTGTCAATTCGAACAAACACGGATTCACATAATATTCTCCTTTCTTTTCATGATTGGGGTCTATAAACTCACTCCCTGTATTGGGATAAATGACATTGATGCTTTTGTTTCATAAGAAAAGCTTCTTTTTCCATCATTTTTTAGAGTTTAAGTTCATTTGCCAGTTCGGACAAAAACGGATTCATATAATAGTCTTATTTCTTTTCATGATTTAGCACCATTAACTCATTCTTCTTATTGGGATAAATAACCTTGATGCATTGGTTTCATATGAATAGGTTCTCTTTCCATCATTTTTTAGTGTTAAAGTTCATTTGCCAATTGGGACAAACACGGATTCACATAATAATCTCATTTCCTTTCGTGATTGGGCACCATAAACTTATTCTCCTTATTGGGATGAAGGACATTGATGCTTTGGTTTCATAAGAAAAGCTTCTCTTTCTATCATTTTTTAAAGTTAAAGTTCATTTGTCAATTGGGATAAACATGGATTCACATAGTAATCTCCTTTCTTACCATGATTGGGCACCATAAACTTATTCTTCTCGTTGAGAAAAATGACATTGACGCATTGGTTTCATAAGAAAAATTTCTTTTTCTATTATTTTTTAGAGTTAAAGTTCATATGTCAATTGGGATAAACACGGATTCACATAATAATCTCTGTTCTTTTCATGATTGGGCACCATAAACTCATTCTCCTCATCAGAATAAATGGCATTCATGCTTTGGTTACATAGGAAAAGCTTCTGTTTCCATCATTTTTAAAGTTAAAGTTTGCTTGTCAATTGGGACAGTTATAGATTCACATAATATTCACCTTTCTTTTCATGATTAGGCTCTATAAACTCATTCCCCGCATTGGAATAAATGACATTGATTCTTTGGTTTAATAAAAAAAGCTTCTTTTTCCATCTTTTTTGGAGTTAAAGTTCATTTGTCAATTGGGACAAGCAAGAATTCATATAATAATCTCTTTTTCTTCATGATTGGGCACCATAAACTCATTCTCCCTATTGGGATGAAGGATATCGATGCTTTGGTTTCATAAGTAAAGCTTCTATTTCCATCAGTTTTTAAAGTTAAAGTTCATTTGTCATTTAAGACAAGCACGGATTCACATAATAATCTCCATTCTTCTCTTGATTGGGCATCATAACCTCGTTCTCCTTATTGGGATGAATGACATTGATGCTTTGGTTTCAAAAGAAAAGCTACTCCTTCCATCAATTTTTAGAGTTAAATTTCATTTGTCAATTGGGACAAACACGGACTCATGTAATAATCTCCTTTTATTTTCATGATTGGGCACCATAAACTCATTTTCCTCATTTGGATGAATGAAACTAATGCTTTGGTTTTAAAAGAAAAGCTTCTCTTTCCATCAATTTTTAGAGTTAAATTTCATTTGTCAATTGGAAAAAACACGAATTCACATAATATTCATGATTGGTCTCTATAAACTCATTCCTCGCATTGGGATAAATGGCATTGATGTTTTGGTTTCATAAGAAAAGCTTCTCTTTCGATCATTTTTTAGAGTTAAAGTTCATTTGTCAATTAGGATAAACAAAGATTCATACAGTAATCTCTTTTCTTTTCATGATTGGGCACCATAGACATATTATTCTCATTAGGATAAATGACATTTATACTTTGGTTTCATAAGAAAAGGTTCTCTTTCCATCATTTTTTAGAGCTAAAGTTCATTTATCAATTGGGACAAACACAGATTCATATAGTAATCTCATTCTTTTCAAGATTGGTACCATAAAATCATTGTCCTCATTGGGATAAATGATATTGATGCTTTGGTTTCATAGGAAAAGCTTCTCTTTCCATCATATTTTAGAGTTAAAGTTCATTTGTCAAGTAGGACAAACAAGGATTCATATAGTAATCTCCTTTCTTTTCACCATAAACTCATTCTTCTCATTGGGATAAATGATATTGGTACTTTGGTTTCATAAAAAAAGCTTTTCTTTCTATATTTTTAGAGTTAAAGTTCATTTGTCAATTAGGACAAACATGGATTCACATAGTAATCTATTTTCTTTTCAAGATTAGGCACGATAAAATCATTCTCCTCGTTAGGATAAATAACATTGATGCTTTGGTTTCATAAGAAAAGCTTATCTTTCCATCATTTTTTATAGTTAAAGTTCATTTGTCAATTGAGACAAACACGGATTCATATAATAATCTAATTTCTTTTTGTGATTGGGCACTATAAACTTATTCTCCTTCTTGGGATGAATGACATTGATGCTTTGGTTTGAAAAGAAAAGCTTGTCTTTCCATCATTTTTTCAAGTTAGATTTCATTTATCAATTGGGAGAAACACGGATTCACATAATAATCTTCTTTCTTTTCATGATTAGGCAACATAAACTCATTTTCCTCATTTAGAGGAATGACATTGATGCTTTGGTTTTCAAAGTAAAGCTTCTCTTTCAATCATTTTTTAGAGTTAAATTTCATTTGTCAATTGGAATAAACATGGATTCATATAATATTCTCTTTTCTTTTCATGATTAGGGTCCATAAACTCATTCCCCATATTAGGATAAACAATATTGATGCCATGGTTTCATAAGAAAAGCTTCTCTTTCCATCATTTTTTGGAGTTAAAGTTCATTTATCAATTGGGACAAAAATGGATTCACATAATAATCTCCTTTCTTTTCATGATTGGGCACCATACACTCATTCTCCTCATTGGGACAAATGGCGTTGATGCTTTGGTTTCGTATGAATTGCTTCTTTTTCCATTATTTTTTAATGTTAAAGTTCATTTATCAATTGGGACAAACACGGATTCACATAATATTCTCATTTCTTTTCATGATTGGGCACCATACACTCATTCTCCTCATTGGGATAAATGGCATTGATGCTTTGATTTCGTATAAATTGCTTCTTCGTCCATTATTTTTTATTGTTAAAGTTCATTTATCAATTGGGACAAACACGGATTCACATAATATTCTCATTTCTTTTCATGATTAGGCACCATAAACTCGTTCTACTCATTAGGATAAATTACATTGATGCTTTGGTTTCATAAAAAAAGCTTCTCTTTCCATCATTTGTCAATTGGGACAAGCATAGATTCACATAAAAATCTCTTTTCTTTTCACCATTGGGCACCATAAACTCATTCTCCTTATTGGGATAAAGGACATCGATGCTTTAGTTTCATAAGAACAGCTTCTCCTTCCATTATTTTTTAAAGTTAAAGTTCGTTTGTCATTTGAGACAAACACTAAATCACATAATAATCTTCTTTCTTTTCATGGTTGGGCATCATAAACTCATTCTCCTTATTGGGATGAATCACATTGATGCTTTGGTTTCAAAAGAAAAGCTACACTTTCCATCAATTTTTAGAATTAAATTTCATTTGTTAATTGGGACAAACACAGATTCATATAATAATCTCCTTTTTCTCATGATTGGGAACCATAAACTTATTTTCCTCATTTGGATGAATGACATTGATGCTTTGGTTTCAAAATAAAAGCTTCTCTTTCCATCAATTTTTAGAGTTAAATTTCATTTGTCAATTGGAACAAACACGGATTCACATAATATTCATGATTGGGCTCTATAAACTTATTCTCCTCATTGGGATAAATAGCATTCATGCTTTGGTTACATAACAAAAGCTTCTCTTTCCATCATTTTTTAGAGTTAAAATTCGTTTGCCAATTAGGACAACCACATATTCACATAATATTCATCTTTCTTTTCATGATTGGGCTCTATAAACTCATTCCCCACATTGGGATAAATGACATTGATGCTTTGGTTTCATAGGAAAAGCTTCTCTTTAGATCATTTTTTAGAATTAAAGTTTATTTATCAATTGGAACAAACACAAATTGATATAGTAATCTCCTTTCTTTTCATGATTGGGCACCATAAACTCATTCTTCTCATTAGGATAAATGACATTGATGCTTTGGCTTCATAAGAAAAGCTTCTATTTCCATCATATTTTAGAGTTAAAGTTCATTTGTCAATTGGGACAAACACGGATTCACATAGTAATCCCCTTTCTTTTCACCATAAACTTATTCTCCTTATTAGGATAAATGACATTGGTGCTTTGGTTTCATAAGAAAAGCTTCTCTTTCCATATTTTTCTAGAGTTAAAGTTCATTTCTCAATTAGGACAAACACGGATTCATATAGTAATCTCCCTTCTATTCTTGATTAGGCACCATAATTCATTCTCCTCATTAGGATAAATGACATTGATGCTTTGGTTTCATAAGAAGCATTTCTCTTTCCATCATTTTTTAGAGTTAAAATTCATTATCAATTGGGACAAACATGGATTCACATAATAAACTCCTTTTTTTTCGCAATTGGGTATCATAGACACATTCTTCTCGTTGGGATAAATGACATTGATGCTTTGGTTTCATAAGAAAAGCTTCTTTTTCAATCATTTCTTAGAGTTAAAGTTTATTTGTCAATTAGGACAAACACGGATTCACATAGTAATCTCCTTTCTTTTTAAGATCGGCTACCATAAACTCATTTTCCTCGTTGGGATGAATGACATTGATGTTTTGATTTTAAAAGAAAAGCTTCTCTTTCCATCATTTTCTAGAGTTAAATTTTATTTGTCAATTGGGATAAACGTGAATTCATATAGTAATATATTTTCCTTTCATGATTGGGGGCCATAAACTCATTCTTCTTGTTGGGATAAATGACATTGATGCTTTGGTTTCACAAGAAAAGCTTATTTTTCTGTCATTTATTAGAGGTAAAGTTCAGTTGTCAACTGGGAAAAAGAGGGATTCATATAGTGAATTCTTTTCTTTTCATGGTTGGGCACCATAACTCATTCTCCTTATTAGAATAAATGACTTCGATGCTTTGGTTTATAAGAAAAGCCTCTCTGCCTAATATTTTTTAGAGTTAAAGTTCATTTGTTAGTTGGGACAAACACGGATTCACATAGTAATCTCCTTTCTTTTCATGATTAGGCACTATAAAACTCATTCTCCTAGTTCGGGTAAATGACATTGATGCTTTGATTTCATAAGAAAAGCTTCTCTTTCTACCATTTTTTTGAGTTAAAGTTCATTTGTCAATTAGGACAAACACGAATTCACATAGTAATCTCTTTTTTTTCACCATTAGCTCATTCTCCTCATTGGGATAAATGACATTGGTGCTTTTGTTTCATAAGAAAAACTTCTCTTTCAATTTCTTTTAGAGTTAAAGTTCATTTGTCAATTAGGATAAACACGGATTCACATAGTAATCTCCTTCTTTTCATGATTAGGAACCATAAATTCATTCTCCTCGTTAGGATAAATGACATTGATGCTTCGGTTTCAAAAGAAAAGCTTCTCTTTCCATCATTTTTTAGAGTTAAATTTCATTTGTCAATTAGGACAAACATGGATTCACAGAATAATTTCTTTTTTTTTCATAATTGGGCACCATAACTCATTCCCTGCATTCGGATAAATGACATCGATGCTTTTGTTAAATAACGAAAGCTACTCTTTCCAATAATTTTTAAAGCTAAGGTTTATTTGTTAATTGGGACAAACACGGATTCACATAATAATCTCCTTTTTTTCATGATTGGGCACCATTAACTCATTCTCCTTATTGGGATGAATGGCATTGATGCTTGGGCTTGAAAAGAAAACCTTCTCTTTCCATCATATTTTAGAGTTAGATTTCATTTGTCAATTGGAACAAACACTGGTTCACATAATAATCTCCTTTCGTTTCATGATATGGCACCATAAACTCATTTTCCTCATTTGGGTGAATGACATTGATGCTTTGGTTTTAAAATAAAAGCTTTTCTTTTCATCATGTTTTAGAGTTAAATTTCGTTTTCTAATTAGAACAAACACAGATTCATAGAATATTCTCCTTTTTTTTCATGATTGGGGTCAATAAACTCATTCCTCGTATTAGGATAATTGACATTGATGCTTTGGTTTCATAAGAAAAGCTTCGCTTTCCATCATTTTTTAGAGTTAAAGTTCATTTGTCAATTGGGACAAAAATGGATTCACATAATAATCTCTTTTCTTTTCATGATTGGGCTCCAGAAACTCATTCTCCTTATTAGGATAAATGACATTGATGCTTTGGTTTCATATGAATCGGTTCTCTTTCCATCATTTTTTTCATGTTACAGTTCATTTGTCAATTGGGACAAACATGGATTCACATAATATTTTCCTTTTTTTTCATGATTGGGCACCATAAACTCATTTTACTTATTGGGATAAATTACTTTGATGCTTTGGTTTCATAAGAAAAGCTTTTCTTTTCACCATTTTTTAGAATTAAAGTTCATTTATCAATTGGAACAAACACAAATTGATATAGTAATCTCCTTTCTTTTCATGATTGGGCACCATAAACTCATTCT
>JBBYHL010026745.1:0-10689 GCA_038381835.1 Adansonia madagascariensis
TATTTTATTTAAATTTAATTATGAAATATGTAAATATTAATATAAAAATAACTTTTTAATATTATGAACAATGATTTATACTTAAATGGGTCGACCAAGCCAAATTTAGCCTCGAGCTTAGAATTCAAAAATTTTTCGTGCCACAGCTAGGCCCATAAAACGAAACTAAAATTTTTTCGAGCTAGATTGGGCCAAATGTAAGCCTAGGTTTAGAATTCAAAATTACGTAAAAGTGATTACATTTAACATAAAATAAAAAATGATATAAAATATATTCAAACCTGAATCTGAACCCAAACCCAAATAGGTCCGAACTCAAATTGATCAGAACTCAAAAAAATTTGAATCCAAATAAACTTAAACCTAAAATAATTTATCTCGAACCTATCCAATTAAGACCTTTAGTGTTGACAAGGGGGGAGGGAGATGGTTTTTCCCTTGCTCCAACTCGACCAAACTTTCATGTGTATATATATATATATATATATATATATTTTATACTTTTTATTATATTAATTTTTATATGACTAAACCAAATATTAAACTCACATCATGACGTAGTTGCACACATATTCGAAGATTTCTTTTCCTCGCTTTTCAAATTAAACATTCAAAGATTTGTTTTTTTTTTTTTAATGATTACATTCAAAGTTTGAAACCAAGTAATTTTGTCTATCTTACAAATTAAAAACCAATGAGATTTTGCCATATCCAAATTCATCAAACTTAGATGCCATTGTTTAATTAATTTAGAGCAGCGAGTAACATTTTTGTAGGGTTTTTTTTTTTTTTTAAAAGAAACTAGATTATTATTATCGACTTTTCTCATCGTATGCAAATGCTATTCGGAGCTTTTTAAGTAAATTTAAAAATTTTAAATATAATATAAAAATATGATACAAGTATGATATGTTTAGTAAACACATAAATAATATAAAAATTACAATATAATAAATTTAATATATATATATATGTCATATTCTTAATTTAATATTTTTATATATTTAATCATTTATATGATATTTATATTTATACAATTAACAAAAAATAAGATATACTACAAATATATGAGTTATCGAAAGTTTTTTCACTCAAAACTCTGGTATCGGAAGCCCACTAACCCGACCAATGCGATTTGATGCAGGGTCAGCTCACAATAAGGGTAAAGCTTTCTCAATTTTGATTTTTTTCATTCACTATAAACTCATTATAAGCTCGAACTTAAAACCTTACTTTAAAAAAATAAATATCAAACTACTTAAACCAAAGTGAGTTGTCAAAATTTTAAAACTTGAAAGTTGGAACTGGCAGGGGAACAGGTTAATGGAAACGAGATTAAGACCAGCCCAAATCCACCTAGTCCAATGATAGCATCATTTGTTTTCCAATTAAGCCCATGTCAGAAAACAGCCTAATTGGTAAATTTGATATTTATTATTTTTTTTTTACTAATTGAAATTGTTTGAGATTTGACAATTTTTAAAAAAAATATTTTTATCAAAATTTAAAACCGTAATATCCAACGGGAATAAACTTCTCCAAAATCACCACCTACAATATCTGACCATTAATCCTCTTTTTCTAGACAAATGCCGTTTGAGCCTCTCCGTTGACTCTTAGAACCAAATTTTTACAGCAGGTAAGCTTCGAGATTCAAACCCTCCCTGGCCTTAAAATTAACATTATACCTGAAAACAGTTTGTGTAATTATATTATATTTATATATTTATATATTATAATTTTATTTAATATAATATATTTATATAAAATTTAATAGATTATTAATTTATGTTTATAAATTTTAATATATTTTATATATTCATATTATTTTAAATTATATCATATTTTATGTCGTTATTTAATTCTTTTTAATGTTATATTCACGTAGTGTTATCAATGTTGTTAGATTTTAATAGCGTTATCAGATTTTTGCATTAATATAGCCATCCTTCGAAGCTCAACTTGTATACCCTTAGCTGGGTCAAGTCCAGTTATATTTTTTGCCCTCGTCGCAATGGATTCGCCCTGGATCGGCCGGCCCATACTCTCATTGCAAAAGACCGCTGCAATGATTTTTGCTTTCATTTTTGCTGGAATCCAATCCAATGTTTGAACTTTGAATACGTAAAAGTTATTATAATTCATTTAGGGTTAGCAGAATCCTTGACTATTTATAATTTTTAAAATATTTAAATTCAATTATTTTATTAGATATTCGAATTTATATATTATTTATTTACTATGCAATTAGATAGTAATATTTGAGAATTTGTATTTGCTAAATATTTGAATTCTTGGTAGTAAGTTCTTGTATTACAAGATTAGGACCTTTAGACAACCGTAATTTTTTTTATATTTAAACAAATATATAAGTTGATATCGAATTCGAATATCCAATAGTATCCTTATAAATGAAAAAAATTTGGATAATAGATTTAAATGTTTAATACTATATGAATTAAAATTAAAACAAATTCAGATATCAGATATTCAAAATTTCTTATCTAAATACATTGAGAATAGTAAATCTAGTATTAAAATAAAAAATATATTTACAATGTATAATTCACAAAAATAAAATAAAACAATAATGAATATCTAATTCTTTTTTACAATTTATTACCATCTATAAACTGATCTCAATCGATATCTTGTTCCCTATCAAAATCATAGTTCCTTGTGAAGATTTTATAGGTTATTTTTTTAATTTCTTAAGCGAGTACAAAAGATCACATATCTCATTTATTTATTTTTTTGATTTTCTTAAATATATATTAATGACATGTGATAATTTTTAATCTCACTTGTAAAATTAAAAAACTTTAATAATGATATATTTAATAATAATTCCACTCCATAATATATAGGATTTAAATATTAATAAATTTATTTAAATTTAATTAAATATCAATTAAAATTATTAGAAATTTTAAGGTTTAAAAAGTTTAAGAATAGTGACTCAGGTTTAAAATCAGGTTTAAATTTTTTTTAATAATTTTAATAATATTTAATTAAATTTATTAATATTTATTTTTAAATCATTATCCATTTTTAAATTTATTCATTAATAAAATACTGTATTATAATATATTAATAATACATAATATTCATATATTACCGCTACGTTAAATATAAACTTGAAGCCAAATTCCGCATCATCCTTCCGCCCTTAACTTTTATAGCTGTTTGGATAAGCATTATGACATAAAAAACAATGTTCATCGATTATTAGAAACTAAAGACTAAAGTTGAGGTTTGGAGACTCTAAAACCATTTGAAAAAAGAAAAAAAAAAAACCTACAAAGTTACAGCTTTACACGTAATGTGGACAATAAGTCATTAGTGGGATCTGTTTTTAATTAATTGCCATGGATTTGTACTTCTACTTTATGACGCCGTATCATATGCAGTCTGATGTGATGACAAAGCTTTCCAACGTACCTCTTTTTCGCCTCCAAAGCTATGAAAAGGTTACGTCTGCGACTTCAACAGCATCCCTTCACAATTACTTTTGTACATGTTCGGTTCGCATATATAATTACTCAATTATGAGATTATTTCATGTATTATAATTAAATAATTATTTTATTTGTAAGATAATTAATTTTGATTTTATTTTTTAAATTCTCATAATGGTTATATCGTGTCTCTCCTATTAATTAATTATTTTAATTTTAAATATAATATAAAATTGTTTGAGAAAATTTAAATCCTATAAGCTTTGCGTTGTAAGTAGAAAAAAATTAATAAAGATGGAAAATTAGAGAATAAGAAAAATAAAAAGATTTTTTTTTGTTAATGTGCTCAGTAGGAAATATTAAAAAATAAAAAAATAATTTTTTTCATCTAATTGCTTAGTATGATTGAAAAATAAGATGATGAAAAATAAAAAGTATATTGTTTTATCATTGTACCAACTAGAAGTTAAGATAAAAAATAAAACTTAAAAAACGATAAGTAATCTTTTAAATATACCCAAATGACACACATCGTTCTTATTTTATTTCTAATTTGAATTGCTTTGTTTTTTATAATAGGTGTGAAAAATGATAACATTTTTAATTTTCTTTACTATTATTTTTCTTTTCAACCAAGTCCACTCAAAATTTATTTTCTTTTTACTTTTTCATTCTTATACTTTTTCACCCACCCAAGCACACCCATAATATTCCATTCCACTATACCAAACTATTGCTATGACTATTTTATTTCATTCTAGCTCTATTCTTTTCCCATGAAATACCTATAACATTATAGCTCTATTCCATTCTAGTAGATCTTAGATCGGTTCAAAGATCGAGTCATAATTCAAGTGTAAAAGTTCATCCAATATTTATAAAGGTTTCAATAAAAATTAAGTCTTAAAAATGAATTTGGGTAAAACAATTAAGCTTGGCTCTAACAACTAAGCTTTAAGCTCAATTTGGTTTGATCTGTTTTTAAATTATATAATATATTATTTTTATATATAATATAATTTGTATCATATAAAAATAAATATAGAAAACATTATAATCTAAACATTAAAGAACATGTTAAGTTGTCCATATTTTTGAACTTAATAAAAATGATAAGATTATTTAAGATTTAATAAAAATAATGTTTTTTTATTATTTTAAAAATATAATATAAACATATCTTGAAATATTCATTTATAAATATAAATGGGTTTGAACAGAATTTAAGACCCATAGTTGGCTGAACCTAACCTAAGCAAATATATATAATTATAATACAATATTTAAGTCCAGTTCAACTCAAACCCAATAATGACACATCAACTTTTTAATCTTTTACTTCATTGGACTTGAACAATATTAAATAGCATTAAGTGCGATTTACTTGTTAGGAAGAATAATAAGGAAAAATTTTATTGATTTAAGAATTTATAAAGCAAAAAGCTGTTTACGAATATTAATTATTGGATGAATAAGTTTTTTTTTTTTAATTTTACTTTGTTTTTTCTCCAACATGGGTAGTATAAGAATCCAAAAACTTTTAGCTTTTCATAATTGGTGATTGAATAAACGAGGTCACTTGTTATTGGTAATAAGTGAAGGAAGTCTATCAAGAAAATAAGTAGAGATAGAAAATGCAAATGACCAATATGCAATTGGCATGGAAGCTTGATGTAAAAGCGTAGATCCAATTTCAACAATCTTTCTGTCTTATGTCAACTATTGCATTATGCTAAGCAAATAGGAAAGAGTTTAAAGATGTTGTATGTCGTAGGAAGTGAATAATGCATTTAGTTTTTCTACTTGCCACCACAATTAGAATAATGGAAGCAATTTATGTCTTGTAGTTTCAACAATGAATTTGAACTTAGGGAACACATCAGAAATATTACTTTTATAATGCATAGGATAAAGGTAGATGTATCTAGTTTACTAGTCTTTAACAGCAACATAGTATCTAAAACCATTAATAGAAATTACTTTAGCAAGACCTCAAATATGAGTGTAAAATAAATCCAAAGGTCCTTTATTGATAAAGACTTAAATTTGAGAATGGGAGTCTATGGTATTCATTGTAGCAATAAATCATATGAACTAATAAACATAAAAAAAAAAGGAACAAGGTAAGAAAAACAACAATATGCTAGATTTAAGCATTTGAGAGGATGGATGACCAAGCCTTTGATGCCAAATACAATAGTTTTTCTTAAGACTAATGAAAGCTAGAGCAAGGGGTTTGGATCAATGGTTGCAAGGCTCAGAATTTATAAAAATCTTTATGCAAGGAAATCCCGAGATTATGGTCATCGATATAAACATAAAAATTTAATCGAAATTAAATAAACACAGTGAAAAGTAAACAAAAAAGTACATGGATTTCCTTTGGATCTGAGGAAGAGATGTAAATGTGATCGGATATCAATTCAAAACATAGAATTAAAAGAAATCATACCTATTTAGAGACTCGTAACTCTAAGTGTTCCAATCCTTGCATGAACACACCATGGCTTGATTACTTTGATATCTTCTTAAGGTCACAAGCAGCATAAATGTCATGCCTCTAACAATGATTCACACAAATGCCTATTGAAGCCTTTATGAGGTCCGATGATTCTCCGGTGCTAGCTAGAGGCTTTTCAATCCTCAACCAAAAGATATATAACCAATAGATTCAAATCTGAAGTAATCTGGGAACAATTCTCACACTATTGCGCCAAGAGGAAGAAGAAAATAGTTCCATAAGGAAATAGCTATTTTGTGCATATTCTAAAAAACTAGTACAAAATCTCAGTTTTTGATCATGATTAATTCCTTTAAGATAGATAACTGATTTTCTATTTTCATTGTGATAAAAAACGATTCTGGATCATTAAAAACTCAAGATTGTGCCAACTTGCTCAAATAAGCTGAAGGATTGTGTTACCTTCTTAGAGAAGTCTAGGGATTGGCATCTAAAGTTTTTATAAAGCTTATTTCAGCCAATTCAACTTAATAATTTATATTAATACACTTAAAATTAGGCTAGATTTAACAAATAGGGGCCAACTGAGCCCATTACTAACATACTTAGAAGGTGGCACCATTTTTGGAGTTTCCCTAAGGATCCAGGTAAAACTCTTTTACTTAATCCATTAAGGATTAGGCCTTAGTATTACCTAATTAATATCTTAGCCTAGTCCAACTCTAATAATACCTGTCAATGAAACGCCAAACTCATATAAAGTCTTAATAGGATTTGTTCAAAACTAAGCTCATTTGATTCTATATTTAGGGTTTTTGGGCCAACCCTATTTATATGCAAAAACATTTAATTCTTAATTAAATTTCCCACTTAAGAAAAACAATTTTACTTTATATAAATATTATTAAATAATTATTTAGTTTGCCAAAACAATTTTTTGACCCCAGTAACTAAGATATCCCTATCAACATGCCTACTATTATGTATGATCTTGATAAGATATTCTTATCTTTTCTGCCACATTAAGATATCTCTAGTTAGATTTCATAAATCTAATTTATGTATTTAATAATACTTAATTGAATTAATTCAATTAAGTTCTCCTCATTATACCTTTTATTTAATCAAGTCATAATTAATTCAATTTGATTTTAATCCAATAGATTATCTTATTGTGTGTAACCTATAGGGTTCTCAATATGTTGGCAATGAATATAATTAATCTAATTAATTATATTCATCGATCAAGAGTGAGATCTAGCAATTCATCATGTCACTTAAACGTTGAAGAGTCAATATGAGTTCGGAGAAACCTTTCAATAACTAATTTCTTAGTGTACTTCGACACTTTCACCAAATATCCTACAAAGATCATGAGTATGGTGCAGTGTCTACTCATGTATTAATCTATATTAGTTCCTGCAGCTTGTGGCTAACCTGGTAAATTTGCAGAAACAATTTTCCTTAAATTCATTACGTTGGCCAATGACTTTATCAAGTTAACCAAAACTAGGAACAAATGAGATATGTCTCTGATGTCTCTTAGAGTGATGAATCCTCTTTAGATCACTTAGCCACCTTCGTATTTTTCATGTCATACTTAAAACTACCCTACCATAAGAATCCATTTATTGTGGACCCATTCGTGATGGAATCAAAGCATGACGCTCCTTATACAAGATGACCGGGTATCACAAGTCTGAGGACTAATACACATGACTAGCTCATGAGAATATATTCCATAGGCAATTGAATGACTTCACAAGTCTAAGGACTAAACATATGACTAGCTCCTGAGAACATATTCCATAGTCACTTGAATGACTTATACTAAATGGAGTTCTCATACGGGTCATGTTCAATGAATTTGTTTCCACAAAATAAGCACCCACATATTATCCTCAAGCATCTTTATACTTTAACTTCTATGAGAACAAAGAGTTTCATGCATCAAATGTATAAAAGCTTAGCATATGCTAGTCTTTGTGCATTGTCAATACCCTTTCTTGATAATACGGTGACTATGAATCTTTTTAGAAACACGACTTTTATTTATAAAAATCTCATCCTCGTAACTCATTACAAACTTTGCGAGGCTATTGTGTTTCATGAGCTTTATCTAATTAGAGTTTTCATGATTGTCAAACATGCTACCAACATGAAGGAAAACTTTGAATACTTTGAATCACTAACTAAAATGATTGGTTTGTATTATTATGCCTAGTACAAGCTAATTGGCTCTAGGACATATATCAATACTTTATTCTGGCCATGAGCAAGAGGCCAACTCATGAAGATTTTTGACCAAGAAATGAGATGGAAAAAATTAGCAGGTGCATAGTTAGAATGACAAAATTTGGAAACTGAATGAGATTTTATTTGCAGCAAGATCACCAAAAAAAAAAATCATTTAATCTACAGTAATTGGAAGAAAAATGGAGAGAGATAGAACCAGAGAGTGTGATTGGTAAACTTGTTCCATCACCTATAAACATCATATCAGGACCACCATAATCAAAATTATTTGATAAATTTTGGAGTGTAGGAGTAGCATGATAGAGAGGCTCCACTGTCAACCACCCAAGCGTTATTTTTTTAGTTGTAGTAACATTGTTGGCCATAGGCTGACACGATTTTTGTTTAATCTTAAAACAGTGATTGGCTGAGTGACCTGGTTTATCACAAAGCTGACAATACACCTTTAAAAACCATTATTGAAGGAGCGAACACAATTTGAATTATTAGAAAAAGATCTAGCAAACATGTTTTTTTGTTAAACTTAGAGGATTGTTTATCAACGAAGTTTGCCGCAGAAATGACTATATTAGAGACAAAATTTTAAAGCTTAAAGACCTCTTCATATTTTGCGAACTTATCAAGCGACGTTTTAAGTGAAATATAAGATTTTCGAGCTGTAACACCTCCAGCAATCTCTTTGATTCAGCAGCAATACCATTTAGAGCATGGATAATCAAATCCTCTTCTGTAATAGGAGGATTAATTAAGGCAAGTTAATCAGCAACGCTTCTTAATTGTTGAAAATATTCAAAACCCTTACGATGAGTGAGTTTTTCTCTAAAATTTATCATCTGCGATCTAGATTTCTCAGCAAATAACTCATTGTTTTTATTCCAAGCTTCCAAAGAGGAGTTAGTAGAGTCAAAAAAAGGGATGACAGTATATTAGATGAGGAAATCATGCCACGTAAAAAAAGTTGATCTCGGCAGATCTAGTAATCGTAAGTAGGACTGGGATCATTTCAATAGGGTTAGAGTTGTTTTGACTATCGTTTCTGGTGGACGAGGGAATGATCCATCAACATAGTCTAAAAGTTCATAACCAAGCAAAACGGACTTGAATTGATTCCTCCAAGAGAAAAAGTTAAGAGTGTGTAAGTTAGAGGGAAAGTTGAGCAACGACATTGATAGTGAAAAGTGGCGTTAGGAGATCGGAAAATAGGATATCAGATCCGGTGTTGGTAGGAATTTCGTTGACTATAATGGAAATGGAATGTGTGAAAGTTGGATTAGAAAAGTTGTTGGTAGCGTCAGAAGTGGTCATAATGGTTAGCAAAGGATAAAGAATATAAAGAAAAAGTAAGAAAAAAATAGGAATCAAGAATGAGCTCATTGGATCAATATTTGTAGTACAATTTTACATTATCAGATAGGTGTAAGAAATCATACAAAATAGTGCATAATAGGAATATAGATAATACAAAAAGGTGAAGTGATAAAAATTTTATCAATATTCTCTGAACTAAGTATTATCAGCTTTATCCACAACTTTTGAATTAATCTTATCTTTATTAGCAACATGCTTAGAACAATTTAATCTTGTTTTCCCTCCAATAATCTTAATCATAATTGAAGTAATAAAAATTTTAAAATTTTTGTTGAATGTTTGGACTTTTTTTTATACATCTAAACCTATTATTGGATTTATAAATGATAAACATGATATTCCCATTTTTTTTAGAACATGAAAAAGGATGCTGATTTTGAAAAGAAAAACAGTGAAAAGGATGTTAATAAGTTTACTTAGATTGATTATTTTAAACATGATATGATTATATTATATGAACATAATACGAAAAAAATAATTAATATACAAAACAACATATGATATGACATAAAAATAATATGAATATGACACGAATATACGAATACATAAAAATCTACAAAGCACAAATATTTATATGTTAAAATTTATATAAATGTGCAACACTTTAAATATTATTATAAAAAAAAAATAATATAAATACCATACATATAATTACACTATCTGATAAATAGATCTATTCATGGTCTAGGCAATCTAATTATGCCGAACCGTATTAGCTTGAATTTGGATAAAAATTTTTGCATATTGTTAGACCCGACCTGACTTTATTCATTGTTTAAATAATAAAAAAAATTATTTTTAATTTAAATTTAGGATAAATATTAATATATATTTTTTTTAATTTTTAATATTATTTTAAGTAACAATATAGATTTTTAAATCAATTTTGACAAAAAAAAATTGGGATGCGACCGCCCACACGAAGGGTCGAAGAAATTTGAGAGATCCATTTGACCATTTCCAATAGTAAAAGGATAACGCATACAAATGTCGTCGGAAAATTCTACAATAAGGTTCTTATGGTAAGCTTTCTATCAGCTTAATATCATTTAAACCGTTGGATATAAACTTCTAATCTCAACCGTTGATTTCAAAAATAAGATTGACTTGGAAACCGGGTAACAAGGAAAATTTCAAAAAGGTAAC
>JBBYHL010026828.1:0-10681 GCA_038381835.1 Adansonia madagascariensis
AAAAAAAAAAAAACTTGAAGTCTTAAAAAGCCCAAAAAAGAAGGCTGGAGCCATGCACCCCACTTGTTTGAGTGATAAACAAAACATATATATATATATATATGAGAAGTGATTTATTTAGTTAACGTAAAATTAGTTTAGTTTTATATATTTATATAATTTTATATATGATTCATATTTATTTAATTTAATCATCGTATTTTATTTTTTATTCACATAGATTATTTAAGTCAAGTTTTAAGTAAATTAAAAATATTATATTATTTATATGAAGTTAAAAATTTTTTACCATTAAATATATATTAAAAATAACAATATTTTTGATACAATTCATATTTGTTTGTCCCGACTGTCGTGTTTCATCTTTCATTTATAGAAATGATACATGTTAAGTTTTAAGTAAATTAAAAATACTTAACTGTTATTTTAATTTAAAAACTTTTAACGGTTAAATATATATTAAAAATATTCGTATTATCAATTGATATGATTAAAATATAAGATTAATTTAAAATTTTATATGTATGATAAATATAATTATATTATTAAATTTAATGACTAATTTGTTAAAATTTTAATCATATAAAAAATTATATGAATGTCATCTTTATATGTATATATTCTTTAAAGTTTCCGTGAGGTTTCTAGAAATCTTTACTTTGTTCTTCTTCTCCTTCTTCTTCATGACTTACTGTGGCCGTCAATGGCAATAAGGGAAGCCTGAAAAGCAAGCCAAAGTTATAACCAATTGAAAATTTGAAGTGTTCTTCAAGATAAGTACTAAAACTGAGAAAAGAGATGATCTAGGGACTTAGACATTTGCAATGCCCATGATGGTTTAATGTTTATTTCTATTTTCAATAAAGACATCATAATTTAAGAAACAATTGTAAAAAATAATGATAAATATTAAGAATCGAATTTAATTTTATTAGATATAATTTTTTAAAATTAGCTTCATAATCAATTAAATTAAAATTTTAGATCATAGGTATACTGTTTAAGATGAAAACACCTTTAATGGTGTTCTTTACTTGCATCAAAAGCCAACCCTAAACAAGAATGGTGCATGAACAATAATTATTGAACTAAAGAAGTAATGCTAAACAATAGGAAGTCACAAAAGAGAAAAAAAAAAGGGATAATTAAATCAAAACAAAAAACAAACAAATAGAGATATTTCAACTAATCCTATCTGTAATCTGGTGATATATTGATAACCAAACACCTAACCCCACAAGACAAAGACAAAGACAAATCTATAGTAATGTTAGAAAAATACAATTTGGTTAAGATTTTGTTACTTAATCAAGACAAGAATATTGATTTTTAATATTTGTGTTTTACATTAATTTGGAAGTGTAAATACAGGGTTTTGTAGACCAGTTTAAATGAAATTTGAACTCTTTGAAATGAACAATTGAACATGTACCTGGTAAGTTTATTGGTTTGCGTGCAAATTGAAATCTATCTCTCTCTTTTATTTCCCCCACCACTGTTTCAAGCTCAGACTTAGATCACTCACTGTCACAACTTCTTTCTCTCTCTCTCTCTTCCATTTTCGTTTGAGAAAAATTTTTATTTTTGTTGGTTTATTTTTGTTTCATTGTTTAAGGAGAAACCTTTGAAGAGTTTATGTCTTTTCTTTGATTTTGGAGGCTGTTGTTCTTCAAACATGGTTAAGATTTCAGTTTTATCTTAACATTTGTTTGGTTCTTGCTTGCAAAACACCTGCTTTTTTTTTTCTGATGCTACGCTACTTCTGGGGCTCTCTTTTTGAGAGAGCCTTTCGAAGCTCTTTATTTTTGCTTTCTTTGGTTCTGGGTAGTTAAAGAGCAGTGTAAACCGGTTGAAGCTTGCTTGAGAAACCCTTTTCAAGTGATATCGAGCTTGCTGCTTTTGTATTGGGATCAAGATTTGTTGGGATTGTGCTTTTGAAAAACGTTTCAAAAGTTGGGATCTTTGGGTAAGATTTTGAGAGCCATTATAAAATTTGCCCCCTTTATTTCACCGGCTTGATCATCATCAGCTAAAAAAAAACACCCACTTGGCTTTTACTTGAAGCTGTCTCAAATCAAAGCTCCTCATTTTCGCTTCTTGTTTCTCTTTCTCTCTCTCTCTTTTCGTTTCGTATATATCATAAAAAAAGGGACGGACTTTACTAAGAAACAAAAGAATCTTAGTTTCTAAAACCATATCCTCCAAAACAAGCAGCTCTTTTATCTTTCACTTGCTGTCTCTCAGTCTGATCACTTTCTTTTTATATAAAGAAAGGTTGGTTCTTCCAATCTTGGTTTTTAGTAAGAAATGGCGATGGCGATGGCCCATCACAGGGAGAGCAGCAGTGGAAGTGGAAGTAGCATCGACAAACATCTTGACACTGGAAAGTATGTTAGGTACACCGCTGAGCAAGTTGAAGCTTTGGAACGTGTCTATGCTGAATGCCCCAAGCCAAGTTCCTTGCGCAGGCAACAGTTGATAAGGGAGTGCCCCATTCTTTCCAACATTGAACCTAAACAGATCAAAGTCTGGTTTCAAAATCGCAGGTAAGAAAAAACTTGACCTTGGTTTTTTTTTTTGATCTTAGTTGCTGTAAACTATAGTAAAATTGGGTCTTTCTTAGATTAGTTAGAAAGTCTTAGTTATGGGGGTTTTCATTGGGGTTTGCAGGTGTAGAGAGAAGCAAAGAAAAGAGGCTTCAAGGCTGCAAACTGTGAATAGAAAATTAGCGGCAATGAACAAGCTGCTGATGGAAGAGAATGATCGGTTACAAAAACAGGTGTCTCAGCTTGTTTCCGAGAATGGGTATATGAGGCAACAGCTGCATACTGTAAATGTATCTTCTTTTGGCCCTTCCTTTTTAATCTCCTACACTTCACACTACTGAAATGAATCTAAATGTATAATGTGAAAAATTTATATCATATTTTCATTTTTAAGTTGAATTTTAGTACTGGATATAGTAATTTAGTTTGTTTTACGCATTCTTTTGGTGTTAGGCGTTATATACATCACGGTTATATGTGAATATCGTGTCTTATGCTCCATATGTGGTTTTTGCCTCAAATTGCGTATCTTTGTTTTCTTGTTCTTGGTTCTTTCTATCTATGCACAATTCCACCCTTATCACATTTCTTTTACAATTATACCACTTGCTGCTTACTTTTGTTAAAGAATTGCTTTGGCCAATTGCTATAAACAAAGATATAATTTGTTTTCTTGCTAATGGTTCTTTCTATATATGCATGATTCGGGTTGTATCATGCTTCTTTTGTAATTATGGCAATTGCTGCTTACTTTGTGTTAGAGGATTACTTTGGCCAATTGCTAGAAACAATGATTCTGCATTTTCTGTATGTTCCCTTTCTATTTTCTAAGTGTTTTGACATTATTGTCGTTTATTTTTGGATTGCTTTGCAGGCATCGGCAACTGACGCAAGCTGTGACTCTGCGGTTAACACTCCTCAGCATTCACTGAGAAATGCCAATAACCCTGCTGGGTAAGTTAAACCATTAACTACAATGAACTGACACACTTTTTCTCTCTCGATCTTTCTTTTTCTTTTTTATCTTTTTTTTGTTCGCTAATGAATGCTGTGAATTTTGTTATGCTCTTGCCAGACTCCTCTCTATTGCAGAGGAGACCTTGGCAGAGTTCCTTTCCAAGGCTACAGGAACTGCTGTCAATTGGGTCCAGATGCCTGGGATGAAGGTTTGCCATTGTTTCATACGGATGCTATTTTCCGCTATTTTCTGTTGATTGATTTTTACATGCATCTAGTGATGTTATTTTATCTTGAGTTGCAAGACGGAATGTTTCAACCTATTTGTTTAAATCTGTCGTCAGCCTGGTCCGGATTCGGTTGGGATATTTGCCATTTCCCAAAGTTGTAGTGGAGTGGCAGCTCGAGCCTGTGGTCTTGTAAGTTTAGAACCTACAAAGGTATGAATTCTAATGTCATTGTAAAGAATTGAGACATTTTATTTTTATAAACAGCCTATTTGATCTGAACAAAACATTTAAATTATTGTTAACAGATTGCAGAGATTCTTAAAGATCGTACATCATGGTTCCGGGACTGCCGGAACCTTGAAGTTTTCACCATGTTTCCAGCTGGCAATGGGGGAACAATTGAGCTTGTATACACACAGGTGAAGAAGGATAATTCCAATTATTTAGTTAATTTATATATGATTGAATGTTTACCCTCTTGTCATGGGGAGACTAAAATGAGAACTGTTTTAGACGTTCGCCCCAACTACGCTGGCTCCTGCAAGGGACTTTTGGACTCTAAGATACACTACGACTTTAGAGAATGGCAGCCTCGTGGTATGCATGTCTTTCACTTGTTATTTATTAAATACTGTAGACTGGTGCTATGTATGAGTAACTAAGAAAGTCAGTTGAAGTATTGCATTATGTGGTGCTGGCGTAACATTTCCTGTCTAGAGCATTTACGATTGTTCGGTTTGAGGAGTTAGCTTTTTAATTTATTTATTTATTTTCGCTCCCTCGAAGTTCCATGTGTACATGCTTCTTAAGAGTAACATGATTAAAGATGCTGATAGGAATTTCCCTTTTTTCTCTCTTTTCAAAGGTCTGTGAGAGGTCTCTTTCGGGTTCTGGTGCTGGCCCAAGTGCTGCTTCAGCAGCTCAATTCGTTAGAGCTGAAGTGCTTCCTAGTGGCTACTTGATTAGGCCTTGTGAGGGTGGAGGGTCAATTATCCATATTGTTGACCACCTGAATCTTGAGGTAGGATCTTCTGATAAGTAGGTACTTTTCAGACATCTCCGGATGCCTCTTTTTACGGCAAGACCTAATTTCTGGGCACCTTATTGTTGCAGGCATGGAGTGTGCCTGAAGTGCTGCGCCCCCTTTATGAATCATCCAAAGTAATTGCTCAGAAAATGACTATTGCGGTGAGTAGATTCTTTAGTGTAAGGTGATAATGTACTAGTTCAACTCTAAAATATTGGAAATTTAATCAACAGTATCAAATAGATTGATTAACCATATTACTAAATTTGGAGGATAAAACATATAAATCTTTCAGGGTGCTTTAATTGTTTCAGGCCTTGAAATGTGCACTACATGTTGGACGGTGCAGATTTGTGTTTAAAAAAAATTCTTTTTACGATAATCGTGCTTATTCACTTTGTTGGCATGTATGCTATTGGGTTCAGTTGTCCTCTAAACACAAAAAATACCAAAACATGAAAATTTTCTTTGATTTTCCGTTTTATTGCTTCAAAAGGTCTTTTCTCGAGGTACTGATTAATTGATCTGTGCGAAGGCATTGCGCTACATCAGGCAAATTGCTCAGGAGACGAGTGGTGAAGTGGTTTACGGTCTGGGCAGGCAGCCAGCTGTCCTGAGAACTTTTAGCCAAAGATTAAGCAGGTAGCTGCAATATTATATTAAATCCTTATCTCTATTTAAGTTACGAGATCGATAGTGCAAACGAAACTCGCATGTATATGTCCGCAAGCTGTTTACTTGAGCATTTAGGAATCTGTCATGCGCTGTTGTTTCATTGAAATATCGTGCGTCTTATCATTTGCTTGTAGGGGCTTCAACGAGGCAATAAATGGATTCAACGATGATGGCTGGTCGATAATGAATTGTGATGGTACTGAGGATGTGATAATCGCTATTAATTCCGGCAAGAGCTTGAGCAGTACTTCAAATCCGGCCACTGCTCTTTCATTCCTTGGGGGTGTTCTATGTGCGAAGGCATCTATGCTGCTTCAAGTAAGTTCAAGAAAGCCCCTAAAAATCGGAAACCGTTTTCTTATCTACGATGCTGACCGTATTAATAAAACACACTTAGTAAGCAAGTTCTCTATTCTAAATTACCTACATCTTTTCTTCTTAATGAAAGTGGCAATTAAGTAAATTGTGAGTTGGAAAGTTAAAAAAAATTATTGTACACTAAAAGTTATACTCTTTTCCGCTCCTTGGCTTTGACTTTGAAAGTAATGGGACTGTATACCTTATGCCTTGTTATTGTTTCTGTCAGAATGTTCCTCCTGCTGTGCTTGTCCGTTTCCTGAGGGAGCATCGCTCAGAGTGGGCTGATTTCAATGTCGATGCTTATTCTGCTGCATCATTGAAGGCGGGATCATATGCTTATCCTGGAATGAGACCTACAAGGTTTACTGGGAGTCAAATCATCATGCCACTTGGCCACACGATCGAACACGAAGAGGTATGCTGATGTGTAAGCAAATCGAGTTATACAAGTTTAAGATACCGTATCTTTGAAATGTCCTTCTGTTATCTCTTCTAAATCATTTATGTAGAAGTTTTAAGCCTAGTAGATTGTGATTGTAAGCAACCTGTATTGCTTCTTTCAAATGACTGATCCTTTGTTCTTTTTCCTCTGTAAGAGTGCTTATTTAATATATTTTCACTTTTCTTTTCTATCGAAAGTATTGCCTTTATTGTGTATCTGTCCAATAAACTTTGTTAATGCTGTATTTATTATGTAGCAGGTACTCGAAGTTATAAGACTCGAAGGGCATTCTCTTGAGCAAGAAGATCCCTTTTTATCAAGGGACATTCATCTATTGCAGGTGCTTTTCTAACAATTCCTGGTTGAATGTCGATGTTCATTTACATGATAAACTGGAATATAAGACCCAACATTTTCTGTTACTAACGGTTTTATACATGTTTAAAAGGAAATCAATACGTTATTATTGTCTGAAACCATCTGCAACTGCATTTGCAGTCTAAATTTTTAGACCTCCTGATATTTCATTTAGCATCTTGGATATGTTTACTGTAAGTTGTATCCTGATTAACTACATTAATTAATCATCGTTGCCAGTGTAATTGCAACATATAACATGCCTTTTAACAGGGACCAACCTTGCATATATATTTAATTTTATCTAAATTATCATCTTGCAGATATGCAGTGGAATTGATGATAATTCTGTTGGAGCCTGTTCAGAGCTTGTGTTTGCTCCAATAGATGAGATGTTTCCGGATGACGCTGCCCTGCTACCTTCTGGGTTCCGCATTATCCCGTTGGAGTCGAAACCGGTTAGCTTTCAGTGCACTTCAACCGAAAATTTTCCATTATCAATTTTTATAAAAATTGATGTTCATGATGTAAAAAAAAAAAAGCCATTATAGAATAGGGGAAACAATAGTTATGTTGCTTTGACTTTTCATTTTTCTTACAGTACCCGTGACTGATTTCCATGTCGGACATGTTTTTAAACATGGGTATGGGGATATGACGTTCCAAGGACCCTCCAAATACATGAAAAAACTTGAAAAAAATTGAAAATACCCATGTTGGGCATATTCCCGTATTTGACATTGACACTCAAGTACAAATAACATAGAACAAAAGAATGAATAGCATGTTTATATTTTGTGCCCATCTAGTGATACAGTCCGATGAAAAAAATGCTAATGCAATTTATGACACAATGAGTGCCATAAAAGGACACAAATTTGCTTAATTATCTTGATATTAATAAATACTATTATGTAGTTTCTGATTTCAGCTTTTAATATAATTTGAAGTGATATTGAAGATCGGTCTTTATGTAAGACAAGATACTGATGATGTTATTATTCAGTCTGATACACAGGATTCATTGACTACAAATCGTACTTTGGATCTGACTTCTAGCCTTGAAGTGGGGCCTGCGACTAACCATGCTGCAGGAGATTCTCCATGTCAGAACACACGATCGGTGTTGACGATTGCCTTCCAGTTTCCGTTTGATAGCAATCTTCAGGATAACGTTGCGACCATGGCTCGCCAGTATGTCCGGAGTGTCATTTCGTCTGTCCAGAGGGTTGCCATGGCATTATCTCCATCTGGATTGAGCCCAGCTGTAGGACCAAAACTATCTCCGGGCTCTCCCGAAGCACTTACACTGGCTCACTGGATCTGCCAGAGTTACAGGTGAGTTGTTTCTGAAAACAATAGTGGTTTTCGCTAACTCACCACGCTATAATTTTTATGTCGCTAACGTGTCATTTTCATTTCATTTTCCTCAGTTTCCATTTAGGGACAGCATTGTTGAAATCTGAATCACTTGGTGGTGACTCGGTCTTGAAGAATCTCTGGCAACATCCAGATGCAATATTATGTTGTTCATTGAAGGTAACAGCAACAATTATTCCATAGGAAAATCTAGATTGCTAGAAGCTTATCTTCAAACCTTTTATACCAGGTTCCACATGGGAACATCAGTATTTCTCAAGAAATTTGTTTTGCAGTCGCTGCCGGTTTTCATCTTTGCCAATCAAGCTGGACTCGACATGCTTGAAACAACTCTTGTAGCTCTACAAGACATCACACTGGATAAAATATTTGACGAGTCTGGTCGCAAGTCGTTGTGCTCGGACTTTGCCAAGTTGATGCAGCAGGTTAGTCCTAAATAAAAGATAGCAGTACTTCCTCTAGCTGTTAAAAGGGCATTGTTTTGTTTGCATAGTAGTAAAGTATCTATATTTAACACTTGTGTCCAACACATTTTACGATATGGGTATGTGGATATGACTTTTCAAGGGCCATCCAAGTACATTGTTGGATACATACCTGTATTCAATATTCACATCCTAATTCCAGTAGCATAGATTATAGATATTAGCTGCACTGCATTAGTCAACCAGAAATTTGTATTGTAATACACAATTGGCTGAAGATCTCTTACTTTTCTTAACAGGGATTTACTTATTTGCCGGCTGGAATCTGCATGTCAACGATGGGACGACATGTCTCATATGAACAAGCTGTTGCTTGGAAAGTCCTTGCAGCTGACGAAAGCACTGTCCACTGCTTGGCCTTCACTTTTGTAAATTGGTCTTTCGTGTGAAAAAAACAGTTTTAGACATTTTCTTGTCCGCCACCCCAGCCTTTTTCCCTTGGCCAAATGTGGTAATCATGACCAAATCAGGAAAAAAAAAGGGAAAATGTAAAATGAAATGAAAAAGAACAGGAAAAGAAGTTCAGCTCGGGTTTGCATTTTATTAATCTAATTAATTTTTTTAGTGCACCCAAATTTTGTTTAAACCATGTAAAGTTCCTTTTTCCTTTTTTTTTTTTTTTGGTTTTTTTGGGTGTGAAGAACTGATATGTTATCGGAGTAATGTCAAACAGTTTGCTACGGATTCCATGACAGCATTTCATTCAAACTCTGTTAAGTCTTACTATGAAGATGGTGACATATCTGAACTTTATATGTATATATATATTATATTTATATGTAATATATATTTGGGAGTAAATGACGGATCAGACATATTTATTGTCTGATCTGAACATTTATAATCTTTAGTTTTATCTTCGTGTTTGCATAGTCGTAAAAGAACAATAATATAATTATAGACCAGACCTACAGAGTAGTGGCTGGTGGTACACTACCGTGTGAGAAGGGCGGCACTCAGCTCAGCAAACAGGAGGAATTTTGACGTCAAGTGGGGCCGGCGTGCTGTGTGTTGCTGTGAAGTATATTATTACTTGGATTCAGGTCTCGGATATGGGTGTAGTAGCTATGTTATTCACATTTAGATTTGGATGTGAATGTTAGATTTTATGTTTATTTTTTAAAAAAATATTTTTGCGCATTTAAAGGGTTTTCAAAAAAAAAAAAAGATCTCATTCTTTACGTTGAAAAAATGATGGTTTAGAAGAAATAAAAAGAGTGTAGCAGTATAATTGTATTTGCTTTTTTCTATACTACTCAGCCAGTTTGGCCGATTATGTCCAATACTCTTACTGTAGTCTATAGCAGTTGCAGACCATTTAAATATCTTTATTAACTCATTTACTATAGCAGCAGTCCATGATAATAATGATAATAGTTTGGTTTTTGACAACCAGAAGAGCAAGCAGAATAAACTTGACCGACAAAGGCTCCATATCAATGGAGTCGATCATTCCTTCTCCAGAGCTTTATATGCCCGGCTATTTGTCTCTCAGCCCGATTTACCCAACAAAAGCATGCAATATAAAACCATACACATCTGTAAAGGCATTCATCAGACAAGTTGGGTCAGGATGTGGCCCATGGAAATGTTTCGAATGGCACCCAACAATGGAACTGTAGAGGCACCCGAGAATGCTACCAGGAAAGATACTTAGCATAAGAAAATGTTTCAAATGGCATTATACAAAGGATTACCCCGACTTTTCATTTACTTCTTACGTTACTTAGAATTTTTATTTTTTTTAAAGTATTTGTATTCGACACTCATGTCTAATACAAATTCGAACATGGATACAAAGATACGACTTTTTAAAACTCTTTCAAATACATAAAAAAAAATAAAAAAAAAAGTTGAATATAACCGTATTAGACATAAACCTGAATCCAATACCACACTTGAGTTCGACTAATACAGCTTTCTTCAATTTTGCCGTGTTCCCTTCTATTGGAGGGTCATATCCCATATCCATCTTAAAAAATATGGTCAACATGAATGTTGGCCATAGAAAGTTTCAAGGAAAAAAAGAAGAGTTAGAGCAATTTAGTTCCACATTACCTTGCACTGCATTTGCAGAAAACTATGCAATTTTTGTTTCTAATTAGTTCTACAGGAGCCCGGGGAATAGCTATTTGATTATAAAATGTTATTTATTTCGATTTAGGTTCGATTTTTAATAAATTAAAATATTATACATTAATCATAAATTTATTTTAAAAATT
>JBBYHL010026892.1:0-10678 GCA_038381835.1 Adansonia madagascariensis
GCATTTTAATAACTTTTGATCATAGTGTTTCTTGTAAAAGATCTTGCCATCCGAAATGAAGCTCATCTCTAACCTTCTTAAGGTTTTCTTATCATTTTTAGAGGCATTATCTGGATATTCTTGATTCTTGAGATACTTTTTAATATCATAATACCATGGACAACCATTTGATTCATCTTAAACATTATGACAATATGTAAGAGATTCATATAGGCTCATCTAAATCGAGATTACTTTTTCTTTTTTATTCACCTTAAACATCAAGGCAAAGGTGGGAAGAGCATCCGCCATTTAATTTTTATCTCGAGGTAGATAAATAAAATCCACCTTCTTGAACTCTTGTAATATTCAAGAATCCACTTATTTTATTGGGTGAACCTCAAATCGTGAGTTTCCCACTCCCCAACGTAGCTAATAAATCACTGAGGTTAAATCCTCGTAAACTTTTAATACTCGAATATTTCTCTCAAGGCTGCACGAAATGCCATGACACATGCTTCATATTCAACCATGTTATTTATGCAATCAAAATCTAACTTGGTGGTAAAAAGATAATAATCTTTTTTAGGGAATACAAGAATTGCTCCAATCTCATGCCCCAAAGTATTTAAGGACCCATTAAAGTACATTTTCAATTCTAGTTTCTCATTTTGATCTATTTCCTTTTTAGTAGAAACATTCATCAAATTTTTATCAAGAAAATCAAAATCTAATGACTGATAATCATCTAGGGCATGACTTGCTAAGAATTCGACAATAACACTTTTTTTAACTATTTTTTTAGTTCACATAAACTATATCATATTCTGATAATAAAACTTGCCATCTTGCTATTCTTCCAAATAATGCTGAAGCTTTAAAAAGATACTTGATTAGATTTATCTTTGTAATCAACCAAGTACTATGCTATAGCATATATTGCCTAAGCCTTTTTGTAGTCTAAACTAAGGCATAACATATTTTCTCTATTTGGGAATAATTTACCTCATATTCCAAAAACTTCTTATTGAGGTAATAAATAGCCCTTTCTTTCTTTCCAGTCTCATTATGTTGCCCAAGCATATATCCCATTGACCGTTCAAACACGGAAAGGTATAATATGAGAAGGTGCCTTGGAACTGGTGGTATGAGGACTGAAGGATTTGCCAAATATTGTTTGACCTTTTCAAATGCCATTTGGCACTCTTCATCCCATTCTCCGGGATTGTGTTTTCGAAGATGTTGAAAGATTAGATCACAATTATCCATGAGTTAGGAAATGAAGCGGACAATGTAATTCAATCTTCCAAGGAAATTTCTTACTCCTTTTGGCGTACATAGAGGTGACAATTCTTGAATGGCTTTGATCTTATCAAGATCAACCTCAATCCCCTTTTCACTTATGATGAAACCCAACAGCTTCCCTGATCTTACCCAAAAGTACATTTTGTCAGGTTTAACTTTAATTGATATTTATTAAGTTTTTCAAACAATTTTTGTAGATCTGTGACATGTCTCTCTTCCCAAGAAGACTTGGCAATCATGTTATGAACATATACTTCAATTTCTTTATGCATCATATCGTGAAATAAAGAGACCATCGCCCTTTAATAAGTTGCCCTTGTATTCTTTAGCCTAAATGGCATTACTTTATAAAAAAAGGTTCCCCAAATGGTGATAAAAGTTATCTTTTCCATGTCTTCGGGTTTCATTTTAATCTGGTTGTAACCCAAAAATCCATCCATAAAAGAAAACAAACAATTCTTTGTAGTATTATCAACTAACATGTCAATATGAGGGAAAGAAAAATTATCCTTTGAGCTTGCTCTATTTAAATCCTGATAGTCCACATGCATTATAACTTTTCCATCTTTCTTAGGGATTGAGACAATGTTAACAACCTATTTTGGATACTTTGCTGCTTCAAGAAATCTGGCATTAAATTGTTTCTTCACTTCTTTAATTTTAATAGCATTTTAGGCTTTACCCTCCTCAATTTTTGTTGAATCAGCTTACATTTTGGTTTTAAAGGTAGCTTATGAACCACTATTTCTAGGTCTATGCCTGACATGTCTTGATATTACCACACGAAAACATCATGGAATTCCTGAAGAAGATTTATCAATTATACTTTAGTGGCAAACATGATAACAGTTCCAATTTTGACTTCTTTTCTGTCATCCTCATCCCTTAAGTTTATAACCTCTATGGGCTCTTCAAAGGGCATTATTCACCCAGCCTCCTACTTAATTAATTTTAATAAATCAGGTGGTAAAGTGCAATCATTGAAATCTTCTTCGAGATCATCCTCGTTTGAACAAATGGGCAGTTCAAAATTGACTTTTAAAACTTGAAAGAGGTCATCCTCTTCTTTGTGATTAAGAGATTTGTAAAAGTAAACGAAGCAAAAATGTGCAAATAAGAAAATATGAAGTATGAATGTGAAAAAGAATATGGATATGAAAGATATTGAATATATATACAAAAAGTGTATGCATTTCATTTTTAAAGATAATGATATGACATTTTAAGCCCTTTATAAAAGGATTCTCAAATGTTTTGGCAAAACAAATAAGGTGAGTTCTTGAAATTACTTTAGATTAAGCCCAGAAACTATAGTTCTCTCAATAACAGTCCAATTTGTCCAGACATATCTAGGAGGGCAAGGATGAATTCTATGGTCGTCCTTGACTCTTCATTATCTGACTCAATTGTATTCACTTGCAAATTCTCAAAACTTGGAATGATCGTCATCCTATCATCGCTTGTTTCTTTTCCTTGAGTAATGGGACTGATGGCTCTGCCATAGCAAAAGGTTTTCTTTGAAGAAGTATAGGGAACTGAAGCTTAATTTGAGTTCCTTCCTTTAGCTCTTTTTTAATCTTTCTTTTTTGGTTCCCTTTAAGGGTTGTAGTCTAATCCATACCTATCTCTTTTGCCAACCATTTGAATAGATCAATTTATCCACTATAGGCATTTACGAAGCCCTTTTCCTGCTTGGGTACCTTTTCCCATCATGAACTTTAAACCCATATTAGTGCTTTTGGAAAGGAGAGGTTTCGGAAGTGGAGATCCCTTAGTAATGAAAACAACATTTACAACCTCAAATGCTCTAAATGAGCATTCTTCAGTCTCAATATTTACTTTAACGTAAGAAGCATCAATTAAAGTCATGGCGATTATATCTTCTTCCCCAGATATGCTAACCAACTTATCATCAACTATAAATTGACTTTTTGATAAAGGGAAAATGGCAGCAGAGTATATCTAGGGTTGTCCCAAGAGATAGTTAGATGCGAATGTAATATCTTACACATGAAATTCAACTTCAGAGGGGCAAGACCGATAATTAAGGGAACTAAAATAATTTTTTTGATTTCTCTCTGTGTCCCATCATAAGCTTTATCCACTGTTTGACTATACCCAAGCTAACTATAGTGTACTTGCAACGAGGACAAAGTATTCCATGGCATGACATTTAAAGTTGAACCATTATCAATAAGCATTTTAAGAAGTATATTTCCATTGCAATTGGTCGTTATATGAAGAGCTTTTATGAAGTTAGCCCTATTTGGCAAAATTTCATCATCGCTAAAGCAAATAAAATTATCAGCAACAATATTATTCACCAGATGGTCGAGCTTGTTGACTAAAATGTCATGTGGAACATAAGCTTGATTAAGTACCTTTAACAGAGCATTTCTATGCACCTCAGAATTGTGCAGCAATGCCATCATAGAAATTTTTGCCGGCTGTTATTTTAACTAATCCACGATGCTATGCTTGCTGTGTTTAATAAATTTTAAAAACTCAATAGCAAATTTTTCTTTAATAGGTCCTGAATTTCCACATAACTATCTTCAATAGCTATTGCGTTTCTTGACATTTACTCTTTTGTTTTTGATCTAGCAGTAGCTTCACCACTTTCTGGGTTGTAGACACATCCACTTCGAGTTACATGATTGACCCCAGTAATATCAACTACCACTAGTTGACTTTTAAGGCTTCTAGAGTTACTACTCCAGCATCATATTTCTAAGGCACTTATTTATAATCCCTATATAGAAAAGGTGTAGGAGTTCGAATAATAAGCTTAAAGGCATTTTCATTCTTGAAAGGGATGGTTGTTGGTTTATTACAATAAATGATTAATGAATGACCAACCCCATATGGCAGTTTTGAGGACCCTTCATTAGTCATATTGACTAATTTTTCTTCATGTGCAGTAATTTTTTTTATAAAATTCAACCTTACCATTATCATTCTTTGAATTAGAGCAAAAAAATTTGCACAGTTTTGTAAATTATGCCCCCGAATAGTATGAAACTTGTAAAAGTTTAGGCTAAAGTTTAATTGGCAATTTTCATATTCATGATTCTGACTAAGGATTTTGCCTTCAATCAGAATAGCCTAAACTTTTTCCATTAGGATTTTAACCTTTAGACCATCTATTTTTAGCTAATGCTCTTTTTCGACAATTAGGGCATTAAACCCTAGCTTAGGATGGTTGGGCAGAGGGTTTGCTGCTACAGTTTTCAATTCGATGACCTGCTACTGCATGATATTCACAGTAGGTATTTGGGTCATACTAGCTAGGAAAGTTACCTTCGTGTGGTTTTTTAAAAAGTGAAGCCACTAATCGAGCCTCCAAAAGCTTATCAAATATTTCTTTGCAAGAATAAGAAAGAAGCTCATGATGAGGTCTAGACTGGTTGTTTCTTTAGGTTACTTGATTTGGATTAGTTTGTGTTTGGTTTTAAGCATGCGATGGTTTAAGGTGTTAATAAGGTAGAAAGTTAGGGTGTATTAAGGTATGGTGTTTTGGGATCGTTGACTTTGGTTTGAGTAAAAAGGACAGGACTCTTGATGGAATGGTTGGCGAACATAATTGGTAGATAAAGTTTCTTCTTTCTTTTTTGTAGGTTCAGCCTTCTTTGAAGTGGAAGATTCTCCTATTACGATCTTTCCTGCTTTTATGGCAGCTTCAATCATTTCTTCAAAAATGACAAGATTGAAAAAATTCTTGGTTATCATAGTAGGGAAGATGTGAAGTGCTTACAAACAACATGGCCATTTTTTTCTTAGTTAAAGGATGCTGCATTTAAGAAGCCAGGTCTCTCCACCTTTGGGCGTATTCTTTAAAAGACTCTGTAGACTTTTTTTCCATATTTTGAAGGGTTAATTTATTAGGAACCCATTCGACCATGTGGTTGTATTGTTGCAAAAATACATTGGCTAGATCCGACCAGCATTGAATCTGATTACGCATCAAACTATTATACCAATTTAATGCAGACCCAGTTAAGCTTTCTTGGAAACAGTGAATGAGAAAGCTTTTCATCATGTGAATAACCTACCATTTTTCAGGTAACATCTTGATATGAGCTTGCAAGGAGGTGGTCCCCTTATATTTCTCGAACTTGGGCATTTTAAATTTTGGTGGTAAGACCAAATTAGGAGCTAAACTAAGATCTTCAACATCTATGCTGGTATAGAGCTCATCTTTCTCTATGGTTTTCAGTCTCCTTTCCAGAAGCTATAGTTTTTCTTTCTCGATTTCCACTTTAGTTTTGCCTTTTTATTTTTTTCTTTTTTTTCTCCTACAGTAGGAGTTATAATCTCTTGTCATACAAGGGCAGCTTTCGTATCTACTCCTTGAGAGAAAGTATCAGGGTTAATAACTAGAGGCGGTGTAGCTCTGGGATATTTGGTTGCGTATTTGGCATGTTCAGAGTTTGAATTTCTTGAATATTAGCTATTTGAGTCTTAAGCTTTATCCCCCCATATGTCCCAACAAGAGCAACAGCGATACCTTCAAGCTGACGCACTGACTTTCTTACCATGAGTAACTCCATCAACCTTGTTATTTGAGCTTGCATTTCCTCCTGCCTCTTGATCATAATCTCTTGGTACTGACGTTGGTTTTCTTTAAGCCTTTGTAATCTCACTAATTGGTCCTCAACCATTTTCTTTGCTCTAAATCTAGTGTAATAGTGATGAGTAAATTGTTGTTCGATGGATCTCTCTTGATTTGCAATGTTTAAAACCTTCAATAAAAATTACAAATTTATTAAATTATAAATTTATTAATGAATGTATGAAATTTTATATTTATGTGTATAATGTATGTCTGATGTGAATGTATAAATCACTAGTAGGAATGCTTGCTTTAACTAAAGATTCTGAACTCAAAAATTTTCCATTAACTTTGCGACAAATTACATATTTGTCGATGTTCCATGTGCCCAGCCTTTACGAACTTCGGATGATCCGAAGGGCCAAAGCATGCTTGACTTAAAAAATATGATGATGTTTGACATGAAGGAGTGAAAAACCATCGGACGAATTGCTCATCTGACTAGTCTTTGATGGCTACCATAAAGTGGCCATAAACTTAGAGTCGCCAACGATCATTTTAAGTTAGGCATGACTGGAAACCTATTGAAAATAATACCAGAGATTCGTTGTTTTAGGTTTGGGAGTTGGTTACGTGCGAGGAAGGATTAACAGCCCCAAGACACCCAAAAATCAGTACCATCTAACTATATCTTACTTAAATCTCAGTTTCCTCGGTTTCATTTTTATCATTATTTAAATATAATTCCCTCTAATGCATGAAATTTTGTAAACATACGAGTCTGGGTTTTAATGAAAATTTTATCACTTATGCACCTCGGAGAGGTAAAAAACATAGGGGTTTTTGATGAAAATAATCTCCGGATGAGTTTTAAAAAAATCAAATATTTCATGTTTGGCATTGGAGAGATACTAACATGAGATATCATTTTATGATTTTGAAAATGATCTTTAAAGCATGAATGCTTGAGGTCCCTACAAAAGGAAATGTATTAGTAAGGTGGAAAAGAGAATACTAAATAAATCCATACAAAATACATGAAAATAAGGGATGATCAAAATGTTTCTCATAATTATCTTCGATTATCAATGAATAACCGAGATGATAATGTTGAGACTTAGTCAGATTTAGTGAAAATTTAAGGAGAAAAAAAGGTTTCAATGACTCAAGGATGTCTTAGGGAAAATAGTTTAGAGTTTAGAAGAAATGTGGAGAGCGAGGTTAGAGTATCCCCTCAGAAGAGTGCGGTTGGAGTATCCTAGCGATTGTCCTCTAGCTTTATTTTTATTTTTGATTTCATCACTCTTTGATTATGCCTTAGGTTGCTAGAGATTGGCTCCAAAAAAATAAAATGTCTACAGCTACCCCTCTTTGGCTGTTGTTGAGTATTAGGAACAAGGCAAAGACAAATAGAATCAATTTTGTTTGGGCAGTGTATTAGGCTTTTTTTTAGGTAGGAAAGAAAAGGTGTCCTGCTCTTTGAGGACTAAAAGAAAAGAAGTGCCACCAGCTCATGTGGGCTTAAGAGTAATACAAAAGGAATCCTGCTCTTTGAAAACTAAAATGAAAGGGAAGGTTTTGCTCTTTAAGGATAATAACATAAAATGTCTTACTCTTTAAGGACAAAGAAAGAAAATATCCAGCTTTTTGAGATGAAAAAAAAAAAGTCCTACTCTCTGAGGACAAAAAAAGAAAATGTCTTGCTCTTTGAGGACAAAGAAAGAAAACGTCCTGCTCTTTGAGAACAAAGAAAGAAAAGGTCCTGCTCTTTGAGGGCAAGAAAAGAAAATGTCCTGCTCTTTAAGGATAAAGAAAAAAAACATTTAGCTTTTTGAGGACAAGAAAAGGAAACGTCTTGCTCTTTTAGGACAAAGAAAGAAAATGTCCTGCTCTTTGAGGACAAAGAAAAAAAGGGGTCTTGCTCTTTGAAGACAAGAAAGAAAAAGTCCTACTCTTTAAGGATAAATAAAGAAAACGTCCTACTCTTTGAGGATAAAGAAAAGAAAACGTCATGCTTTTTGAGGACAAAGAAAGAAAACATCCTGCTTTTTGAGGACAAAGAAAAAAATGTCCTACTCTTTGAAGATAAAGAAAAAAAGTGTCTAGCTCTTTGATGACAAAGAAAGAAAAGGTCCTGCTCTTTTGAGGACAAGAAAGAAAAGGTCCTGCTCTTTAAGGACAAAGAAAAGAAAACATCCTACTCTTTGAGGACAAAGAAAGAAAATGTCATGCTCTTTGAAGACAAAGAAAAAAAAGGTCATGCTCTTTAAGGACAAGAAAGAAAAGGTCTTACTCTTTGAGGACAAAGAAAAGAAAAGGTCCTGCTTTTTAAGGACAAAGAAAGAAAATGACATACTCTTTGAGGACAAGAAAAGAAAATGTCCTGCTCTTTGAGGAAAAAGAGAGAGAAGGTTTTGCTCTCTGAGGACAAGAAAAGAAAAAGTCTCACTCTTTAAGGACAAAGAAAGAAAAAATCCTGCTCTTTGAGGGTAAAAAAAGAAAAAGTCTTGCTCTTTGAGGATAAAAAAAGAAAACATCCTGCTCTTTGAGGACAAGAAAGAAAAGGTCATGCTCTTCGAGGACACAAAAAAAAAAAGAAACTCTTTAAGGAAAAAAAGGAAAAGGGTTATGCACTTTGAAGAAAAGAAAAAAATAAAAAAGAAAAGGTATTGAGATTAGATTCCTTTCTTGGATGATTTTCAATGAGCTTGTGATGTTGAAGATACTTACCTAAGATTTTTTGAGGTTTTTGGAAATAGAAAGTCACACTTTGCACTTTTTACTAATTTGCCTTTTGTACGATGATTGGTTCCTAAAAAATGTTAAATCTTGTAGAATGCATGAAAATGCGTATGCTTGTTTGAATGATACGAAAGTGGTGTTTCCAAAGGCATAATCTGTTAATTTTGGATCTTTCTCACATTGGATAAGGTGGCTTCTTGTCTCAATGACCTATGACGATAACAAGAGGATTGTGAAATTAGATGATTCATGTTGGTAGGGTCTAGCTATAAAAAGTCCATTAGTAAGCATGGGTGGTGCTTTTTTGCTAATTCTAACTCTAAAGAGCTTCTTTGACTATTTAAATATGTTGAACCCTGGTTATTTAGGTGCCAATCGAAGTAGGATTTTAGCCTATCTTCTTCATGATAAGCTTTTCTGGGGGTAGAGTTTAAACACTTCTTAAGATACAAGATCAAAGAAGTTAGTTTTCTCTTTTTTCTTTTTCTTTTTCTTTTTCTTTTTCTTTTTTTCTTTTTTTTGTTTTGAAGAATGGTGGGTGAATGACTAATAGAATGCCCTTTCGAGTTTTCATCCTAAAGTCCTTTTAGGCATAGTATTTTTTTATGGAATCAGAGTTCATAAGATTGGGTAGGTCGTTGCCATCCATTTCGGTTAAGATTAAGGCTCTTCCAGAAAATACATGCTTCACCACGTATGGTTTATCCCAATTTAAGGTCCATTTTACGTGAACATCTTTATGGATTGGGAGAATTTGCTTAAGCACTAAGTTACCTTCTTGGAACTAACGAGGATAGATCTTTTTGTCATAGGCTCCCATCATGTGCTTTTGAAACATCTGCCCATGATAGATGGCTTTGATTCTTTTCTCTTCAATGAGATTAAGTTGCATAAATCAATCTTTAACCAATTTAGCCTCTTCAAGTTATGCTTCTATCAGGACTTTGAGTGACGAGATTTCTATCTCGATGGATAGAACAATTTTCATGCCATAGACTAAGGAGAACTGTGTAACACCCATAGAAGTTTGTACTATTGTGCGGTAAGCATGTAATGCGAAAGGTAACTTTTTATGCCAATCCTTGTACATCTCAGCCATCTTTTTAATTATCTTCTTGATATTTTTGTTGGCTGCTTCCATTACTCTGTTCATTTTTGGATGATATGGGATGAAATTTCGGTGCTGAATTTTGAACTGAGAGCAGATTGCATGTATTAATTTGTTTTTCAGATTATATGCATTGTTCGTGATGATTTGCTCGGGCAGTCCATACTGACAGATGATGTCTCGCTTCATAAATTTGCACATGATAGCTTTAGTGATGTTAGCATAAAAAGCTACTTCCACCCACTCAGTGAAATAGTCATAGCAACTAGGATGAAACGATGTCCATTGGAGGCCTTAAGGATGATTAGTCCAATCATGTCTATGCCCCATGCAAAAAATGGCCATGGGGTTGTCATAACGTGCAATAGTACCAGAGGGACATGAATTTTGTCCACATAAATTTAGCATTTGTGGCATTTACGGGTATAGTTGATGCAATCCCTTTCTAGAGTTAACCAGTAGTAGCCCGATCGCATGACTTATTTCACCATTCAGTGTCGATTAGCATGCGTACAATAGATCCCCTTATGGACTTCCTCAAGGATTCTTTTGGCTTCTAAGGCATCCATGCACCGGAGTAATATCTAGTCCCAACTCTTCTTGTATACTGCTTCAGCATCCAAAATGAAGTTTGCAACCACTCTTCGTATGGTTCTTTTATCATTTTTGGTGGCATGATCAGGGTATTGCTAATTTTTTATATACTAGAGGATGTCATGATACTAGGGTAAACCATCTTTCTTTTCCTCGATATTTTGGCAATATGTTGGTGTTGAATGAATGCTCATCTGAATAGGGGCAACGTTTAACTCTTGATTGACCTTAAACATGGATGATAAAGTGGCTAAAGCATCAGCAATTTGATTTTCTTCCTGAAGTAAATATCAGAAGCTAGCATCATCAAATTCTTTTCTAAGTTCTGAGATTAAACTTTTATAATGAGTTAGTTTGGCATCACGTGTCTGCCATTCCCCTTTCAATTGGTAAATGAC
>JBBYHL010026914.1:0-10676 GCA_038381835.1 Adansonia madagascariensis
GAAAATATTTAAACACAAGCTAATTAAGCTTAAGTTTTAGTTATATCAAAACTAAGATTAATTCAAAGCTAATATAGATTAAAAGATTATGAAGGCGGTTTTTTCCATGTCTTCAGTCACTATTTGGATTTGGTTGTATCACAAAAACCTATCCATGAAAGAAAAAAGTGCATTTTTTGGTGGTGTTGTCTACTAGGATATCGATATGGGGTAAAAGAAAGTTGTCTTTTCAACTAGATTAGTTCAAGTCCCTATAATCCACTCACATTCACACCTTACCATCTTTCTTAGGGACTGGGACTATATTGGCCACCCATTCAAGGTATTTGGTGACTTCAACAAATCTTGTTTCAAATTGTTTCTTGACTTTTTTGATCTTTAGTAGCATCTCGGGTTTCATCCTCTTAAGCTTTTAGTGTACAGGTTTACACTTGGGTTTGAAAGGAAGTTTATAGACTATGATATCGGTAGTCAACCCATGCATATCTTGGTAAGACCAAGCAAACATGTCTCGAAACTCTTGCAGAAGGCTTATCAGTTGGTTTCTGGTTGATGGTCCTATAGAGGTTCCAATTTTAACTTCCTTTCATCTTCTTTTGTCCCAAGGTTTATGGTTTCAGTGGGTTTTTTATGAGGTAAAATCTATTTTTCTTCTTGTTCAATTAGTTTGAGCAGATTTACGGGTACAGGGTCCTCCTTAGAATCTTTTTAATACTCAACCCCACCAGCACAGATTGCTTACCCAAAGTCAATTTCCTAAGTCTCAATATGGATATTCATGTCATCTTCATCCGAATACTTGAAAATATGAAAAAGAACAATATAGGCAAAAAGATATGCAGGGGGAGGTGAAAATGGACACAATGAACAAAATGCATAATGTTCAATCATTTTCATTGATAATACTTAATAAAAGGTGCCCATACAAAGGATCCCACAATGCTATTAGGTGAAAACATGTGGGTTTGGTTCATGGCGTTGCCTTAAAAGAGTTTGGAATAAGACAGGGATTTTTGTCTCAGTCCAGACACTTGGAATAAATTCTAGAGGGCATAAATTAGTTTCTCCACTCATTACTGATGGCTCTTTAATTGCATTGATAGAGAAATCCTTAAAAGTTTTCCTTAACACAAGCATGACGTTTGTCGAGTTAGTGTTAACATGCCCACTGAGTGAAAGTTCTTTATGCACTGATGAAAATGCCATAGGTTCACGTCCTATGTCTTGTCCCAATGACGCATTATTCTTTTCTCTCGATTCTTTTAGCCTACTTCTTTTTCTATTGTGCATTGGGTTTGAACCCCACTCTTCTTTTGTCAGTCTGATAGGTCACCTTTAGAGCTTTAGCAACTCCTTAGAGGCATCTTCCAAGCCCTTTTCTGGCTCGAGCATTTTTTTTATTATTAGTTTTAAGCTCATTTATGTGCTTCCTAACAGAAGAGGCTTAATCATGTGCAATCCTTCTTTAACATAAGTGGCATTGATGAACTCAAATGATTGAAAAAAAAGTTCTAGAATGCCCTCATCATGTTCAACATATGAGGTATCGGTCGAGGTAGCAACAATGATATCTTCTTCTCCACTAATACTAATAACGTTATTTCCAATTACAATCTTCAATTCAAGAATGATGGAACTGCTTCCACAGAATGGATCCACGGCCTTCTCAAAAGGCAATTATATGATGGAGCAATGTCCATCACATGAAAATTAACCTCATAAGTACATGGGCCTATTTGGAATGGATAATGATATTCCCCATAATGCTTTTACAAGTTTCATTAAACGCCTACATGATTGTGTGACCATTTCGAATGTGAGACGCAGCAATAGGGAGCTTATTCAGGCATGACGTAGGCATTACATTCAAAAATGACCCATTATCGATGAGTACCCTGGGCAATATGCTCCCTTTACAGTATGTGGTGATGTGAAGGGCTTGATGATTTCCTCTTCCTCCTTATGGAATCTCGTTATCGCTAAAGGATATGTAATTGTCAGCCATGATATTGTTCACTAGATGATCTAGCTGGCCTATAGAAATATTGGGAGAGATATAAGCCTCGTTCAAAACTTTCAAGATTGTATTTCTATAACCTTCAGAGTTCAACAAAAGTGACAGCATGGATATTTTGGCAGTTTGCTTGTTTAGCTGATCCATGATACTGTATTCACTGTGTTTGATGAACTTAAAAAACTGCATTGCTTCTTTTTCACTTATCAATTCCTTGGTAACTTTTGAATTTGACCTTTTAGTTATAGACTTAAGTGTTTAAAGATTCTAGCTAGTATCTTTTTGCTAAGCTTTATCTCTTAAGGCTGGTGGCGTATAACACCTACCACTCCGAGTCAAGTGGCTTACCTATAAAAGATCAATATTTGAGGCTAGTTGACCAGATTCTCCAATAATTAAGGTTTTACTCTCATAATTATAAGGAACAACCTTGTTATCTTTGTAGGGGAATGAAGATGGAAATTGAATGACCACCCTTGGTGCAGATGAGGTAAAAGTGGCTTGAGGACGCGATTGATTATCATACAAGATCAGTGGTCTCCCAAAGCTATAGGAGAGATTGTCCTCATCCCCTTTTGTGGCATTGACAGATGGAAGTGCCTCTATGATTTGAATAGTCAAAGTCTGCTTCTCATCATAAAATTTGATGCTACCTTCCTTCATCATTCTTTGGACCATGGCATGAAACTCTTTACACATCTGAAGGGTATGACCATTTACTGTATGGAAATCTCAAAAGTTGTCGACTTCTTTTTTCTTCTTGACCCCATTAACTAATTTGTTCTTTACCAGAATCTCCTCAATTGTGCTCATTGGCATTTTTAGTTCTTTCACATTTTTCACGATCTCGTAATTTTGCTTAGTAATGAACTTTCTAAGTCTGCGTCTGCATATGTTTAAGATGAACTGGCTCCTTTGTTGAACCTTGACTACCGTATTGTTTTGACTTTTCTTTTTTTCTTGCCCTTGCTTGATTTTCTTTTCAAAGCCCTATCCATTATCCCACAAAGTATGACTATATTCGTAAAGCTTTTAGGGGTTTTTTTCATCGCTTCTTCATAGTACGGTGACTATAATGTGTTGATGAACCTGATGATCATTTCCTTCTCTATCAATGGTGGTTGAATTTAGGTAGCCTTTTCTGTCCACCTAGAAGCGTAATGCCTAAAGCTTTCATTTGGCCACCTCTCTATACTCATAAGAGACAGGCAAATCAGGATGCCATCGCCATTTACTTTCTCCTCTTCAATAACGATAGCAGATAGATAAGTTAGTTCATGACATTCATCATAGAATTCTATCTCGAATTGGTCAATCATTCCTTAGACCATTTTTAGGAACAACAAACATTGATGTAAATCATGCTCTTGAGCACAGTAGTAGCAAGAAGACTCCATGAATTCCTTTCTTAGGCTCACTATCCCAACCTCCCTAAATGCTTGCCATACTCTATTCATTGACATCTTAACCTCTCTGACATCTCTTTTGATCCAATAGCCTTTCCCATCAACCATGACATTTACCCTCGGTTTAGCGTGATTAAGGAGTGGGTTGGCCCCAACATTTGGTCTGGGCTCTTTCTTTATTTTGATTACGCCTCTTTTTAGCAAGCCCTACACCTTTCTCTTGAATGAGGTGCAGTTCTTAATTAAGTGTCCCTATGCTCCAACATGGTATTCACAGTAAGCATTCTCATCATACCAACTGGGGTATGGTGGAGATTTCGGGTCTAAGAACACTAGTGTGACCAATCAGCTGACTAATAGGTGATTGTAGATCTCTTTATATGAGTATGGTAAAGGGTCAAAATGTTCCCTTTCTTAGAGTGCTTGATGAGTACTTGGGGTTCTAGCATTATTTGTACTACGAGGTTGCATGCTTGGAGGAGTATTTTAAATAGGATTTGGTGTGAGGGTGACTGTTGAAGTAATCCTAGTAGAGTGAACTGCTGGTGTCATTTGGTAGGGGTTAAAACCTGGATACAATATATTAGGGCATATACCTCTTGAGCTGAGCGTGGATTTTGAGGGAACTTTGCAGTGTTGCAGCTGACAGCATTTACTTCTTTTTCTTTTCTTTTACTTATTGGTTTCTTACTCGGATGATTCTCCCATAGATATTTTCCTATTTTTGATGGCATTATCAATCATGTCCCCTGATATGACCATATCAACAAAATTCTTCATGACATTTTGGGTGTATTACCTAAAACTCTTAGAGGCTTTCTTCTTCATTTTCATGAGAGAGAGGCGATCTGAGGCCCAGTCAGATACGTGCTTATATTGATCAAGGAATACATGAGCTAGATCTGTCCATGTTTGAATTCTTGTAGGGTCTAGCCCTATGTACCATCGAAAAGTTGCCCCAGTTAAACTATCCTGGAAGTAGTGGATTATCAATTTTTCATTTTCCTCATACTCGGTCATTTTGTGACAATACACCCAAAAGTGGACAGTGGGATCTGTGGTCCTATTATATTTTTTAAAACTCTGGCACTTTGAATTTATGCAGAATGATGAGACTAGAGACTAGTCCTAGAGCCTTCACATCTACAATTCCAAATTTATCACTTCCCTCAATAGCTCAAAGATGTTTCTCTAGAGATTGGTATTTGTTTAAGCCTTCATTATTTTTTGAAGACCTTTTTGCCCTTTCTTGTTTTGCTTATTCATCAAGATCTAGTACTATAGGTATAGCGGGTGAAGAGCCTAGATAAATGAATGGTTGAGTCAACAAAATTCTCGCTACTGGGGGAGACTGTTCATGCACATTAGTAGCCTTGGTACCACCATTTAGATTACTCTCAGGATTGGCTAGTCCTTTGTCAATGTTGAAGGTGCTTGTTTGTCCTTTATCCTTTAAAGCTTCAAATAATAGTTTTGTTAATTCCACCATTTGAGATTGAAGTTCTTCACTCCTACAGGCTGATTGTTCTTGAGATTTTCTGTACATGAGTTCTAGTTGCTTAATACAGGACTGATGATTATTCTTCATGACTTTACGGTGGGTACGAGTGTTGTAGTAATGACAAGCTGAAGATTTTGTGCTTCGAGACACCTTCACTTTTGATTATTGACAGATTAGACCTTTAGAATGTGTCATCACATGAAATAAAGATGGATATGAATTCATGAAGTAGAAAAAGAATTATGTTATTGATGCGAAGCAGAAAAAGAATAATTGTTATTGATGCAAATGCAAGAGAGACAATTGGATTAGGAAATAGCTCCACCAATAGCATCTTTCATTGAAGCAACCAAAGTCTTGAATACATATGATTACATTGTCTAATCACATGTCCTAAGAAATACAACGGTTCTTGTTTGTGAGCTCCAGTGGGTAAGATGCTACATGCTAGAGATCGAGCCGCGTCCATCATATATTTGACCTCTAACTGAGCTACCTAAATATGTTTAGTGAGATGGTGATGATGAGTTTGATAATTTTGGCATCCCTGATCGATTATTTGTTGCCATTCTTGCTCCTGCCATTTTGAAGCCAGTACTAATTCATCACTTGATTTTGGTGAGCTTGTAAGGACCGCTCTAAGCCTTGAACCCTGACTATTAATGTCTCATTCTCAACCTAATTCACTCTCAAATCTCAAACTCGAGCTTCTAACAGTGCATTTCTTTTTTAATTAGTCGATGCGAGGGCTGAGGCTCTAATAAGCTTCTCTTTACTGTCTTTAGCCACTTTTTTCCACTAATGTAGTTCTTTTTCAAGGGTGGCAATTTCTATTCTCCACTCAATTGAAGACTTGCCTTGGCGTCGTGATTTGTTTGCTTTAGTAACGACCATATAGTCTTTCCTTAAACTCTTGAGATCTTCTTTGAGATGAATCTTCTCTTTATTAGCTCGTTTTACTTCACCTTCACGTAGATAAAAATTTATCTCCAATTGACTCTTTTCCTCTTTTAGGCATGCAATATCCTTGGCAAGGGTTGTCTTTTCTTGTTCAAATTCTCGTCTAAACAGCTCTATTTCATAAGGGAATTCTTTATCTACAGATACAATAGTGGATGGAGGTAAGGTATCATTGATGCGACGTATCTTTCATTCATTATACCTTAAGGTTACATTGTTTCCTCTCCAGTGTCTTTCCATGCAATGGGTTTGTCTCTAAGCATGGAAGGCTAACTGAATTTTTAACTCATAATTTGGCCCACCATATTCAAGGTCGCATGCCTTTAAGTTTTAAACAAAGGGGATAAATTGCCAACATAAAAATTGTTGAAGGACCAGAATAGATGCGTAGCTGGTATTTCCTCAGAACCTAATGAATGGCACACAATTGTAATCCCCATATCTATACATGATAGTTTATGGCGAGAACTAAGCAGCTTTCCCTATCACTTCATCCTATTAAGATTCTAAAATTTTTGGATCCATTATTCCTTAGACTTTTTGTGAAGCCATTCCTTCTCGAGGACATTGGAGATAGGATTGAAGTTAGGGAAGAAATTGTATGGCCTCTTCTTTTCTTCTAGGCAAAGGTGGCTAACAAGCCACAGGTGAAGCATAGGTGTACAACCAATGAAATGTCCTATCCCTATTTTCCTGCAAAAATTAAGGCTCGGATGGTTTTAACGATGATAGCAGGTGTCGGGTTAATGTTGCAACATAATAAAGAAATGAGATCTGCCATCGCTGCTTTGACATAACCTAGCATCTTCAGGAAAATAACTAGGCCATATATCACCAAAGCGAAAAATATTGCATTTTCTGAACGTCGACAGTATTTGCCATTGCCTCTTTTAAACTAGCCCATGAAATGCACTCGTTGTTTCCCTTTTCTTGATGTGCCCTCAATCCATGCCTGGGGTGCACTAAAAATATGGGCCAATCTTTTCTTAAAAGTTGGAAGGTTCAATGCCTTGTAATATATTCTATCGGTCTTGGCCCTCTCAATGTTGAGCAGCAAGGTATATTCCTCTACTGTGGGGGTCAAATCCATATGGTTAAAGGTAAAGCATCAATATGCGGGGTTCCAAAATTAGGAGGTGGCCTGCAGCAGATTGACATCCAAATGGACCTGAAGTAAATACGCAATGTCCTCGTATCTCTTTGTGAATGATTCCTTCTTGGTACTACCCTAACTGGTCTATAAATATTTTAGATCTTGCCAATCATTCTGATGTACCCTATTTTGATCTTTTTATGCACTATCGAGATATACCTGGGTTTTAGGACGTCCCTATCTTCACGCTGTTGTCGCTTGGACCAGGCTTAAACTTTCTCAAAAAATTTCAACTTTGAGGCAGACTATTGCTCCATGACAGACACCCCTTAGTAAACACTGCACCATTGGCCAATTATCCCATGGCAATGATAATAATGAAATGATGCATGCATGCAAAAAGGAACAAAAAGAGATGATAAGTTAGCAACTGCACAAAGAAATAAGCACACAAAGAAACAAAAGCAACAAAATGAAAATGCCACATAGAAGTTTACCCCAAGAATAGACGGTATGATGCATAAGGGCAAGCATAACAATCGACAGCATCATAGCGTATCTACGCTAAGATTGCTTTTACATGTGGTGATACAATACCATGTAACACAGGCCTGATCAAACAAGCAAGGATGTTCATTCGTCAATATCTGCTTTAAGTCATCATCATGGTGACTTATTTTGGTCAAGTTATGAATTTTTGGCATCGTAAGTGTGAACATTCACTCATCATCACCCACTTGTTAAGGAAGGGTGAGCCATAGAACATTGTAGCATACCCTAAAGAAATGATAAAAAATGACAAAAGTGAGCGACGGTGTTTAACTATGTCACTTTTATAATATGGTATACAGAAGTAAAGGTAAGAAGTGTTTCCTCGAGTAACCCTATTCTCTGGGTTATTCTATTAGCATTCTGGTATGGTTTGACATGATTTGGCTTGTAAGGCTCACTATATGAGTTTAAGTAAATGCTTAAATAGGTATTCGAATCACTCCTCCAATTGGCAAGGATAGCTGAGGCACCCTAATCTTGGGCTCATCGCGGGTTTTGCAAAAAGGGTTTGACCCGGTGGATGTATTTGCATAGGGTTACTCACAAGAGACATAGGTAATTTACACCCCGAAAGGTCTTGCCATGCCTATGCGGAGGGTTACTCACGAAGGAGGATGGCTTACTTTCTCCTAATAATTAGGATCCTAGCCTTACCATGGTGTTTGGTGGGAATCTAGTGCAAAATGAAAGTGCACGGTGTATGTCAGGAAAACTATCAAACCTTTTTATTTTACTCCATATTACCATGCTTATTCGAATCAAGATTTATTCGAAGAGAAGGTGATCCCTAAAGAAGAATCACAAAATAAAGGCATAAAAAGTAAAAGATTAGAAGGCAAAAAAAGAGAATGAATTATATCTAAATAGTTATGGAAACCAACAAACTAAGGACCAAGCAAGGCATAGTTAGTCATAGGCCTAACTCTAAGTTTTTCCCCAGCAGAGTCGCCAAGCTGTCAAAGTTGCCCAGCCTTTACGAACTTCAGACGATCCGAAGGGCCAAAACACATTCGACTTAAAAATATTTTGATGTTCGACATGAAGGAGTAAAAGACCATCGAAAGAATCGCTCATCCACCTAGTCTTGGATGGCCACCACGAAGTGGCCATAAACTTAGAGTCACCATCGATCATTTTAAGTTACGCATGATTGGATGCCTATTGAAAATAATACCAGAGATTCGTTGTTTTGGGTTCAGGAGTTGGTTAAGTGTGGGGAAGGATTAGCACCCCCACAATGCCCAAAAATTGGTACCATCTAACTATATCTTACTTGAATCTTGGTTTCCTCGATTCCATTTTTATCATTATTTAAATATAATTCCATCTAATGCATGAAATTTTGTAAAGATAAGAGTTCAGGTTTTAATCACCTATGCGCCTCGGAGAGGTGAGAAACATAGGGGTTTTTAATGAAAATGATCTCTAGATAGGTTTTTTTTAAGAAAAATCAAATATTTCATGTCCGGCACTAGATAGATACTGACACGAGATATCGTTTTGTGATTTTGAAAATGATTTTTAAAGCATGAAGTCTTAAGTTCTCTACAAGAGGAAACACATTAGTAAGATAGGAAAGAAAACAAGAAATAAATCCACATAAAAATAAAGACATAAAATACATAAATAAGAGGGATGATCGAGATGTATCTCATAGTTGTTTGCGATTATGGATGAATAACCGAGATGACAACATTGAGACTTAGTCAGATTTAGTAGGAATTTAAGGAGAAAAAGGTTTCGATGACTTGAGAGGGAGAAAAGCTTGGATTTTTTAAGGAATATGAGAGTAAGGTTGGAGTATCCCCTCGAAAGAGTGAGGTTAGAGTATCCCCAAAGGTGAAAATTTGATGTCATTTTAAGGTAAAAGTGGGGTTAGAGTATCCCTTCAGAGTAATGGAGTTAGAGTATCCTCAAAAATGGAAGTTTGATATTGGATTTAAGGCAAAAGCAGGGTTGGAGTATCCCCTTAGTGTAATGGGGTTAGAATATCCCCAAAAATAGAAATTCATGTTCAAAAGGATTGGGTCATTTTTTTGATAGGATCATTGAAAATCGAGAGCCAAAGGTTTGGCTAAAAGGTTCCTTTTTTGTTTAGCCTTAGTTCAGGTCTTAAGGGCTTAGGCCATAGGAATGAGCCGGGTAGATCATGAGGCATTCGAACGGCTCAATAAGAGCATTTCAGAAATTAGGCTAGAAACAAAGGATAGCGTTGCGTCATTTCTCTTTCCAAATTTATTTTGAGCTTATCCAGAGGTCCCCAAGGGTAAACAAGGTACATTGAAAAGGTAACTCGGTGAAGATTAATGTAAAAATATTCCAAAATTCCTAGAAAATCACTTTCTAGGCAGAATTAATTTTTGAACTTTAGCTTGTCTCGACACTGGTAGCATGTATAGGGTAAAGGTATGATGAACTTTGAAAAATCATTTCGGATTCATCCAAACTCGTTAAAATGAAAATAATACCTTTTGGAAAAGGAAATTTCATGAACTTTATGGAAAAAAAATTCAAGGGATTCAAAAATGTTGTTTGTTAGGCCGAAATAGCCTAAATAGTAAACTGCTCATTGGATCCAGGGGTTCCAGACATTGAAGATTCAAAAAGTCATAGCTATTTCATCCGAGATGATCTGAAGGCAAATAAGACATCGTTGGAAAGGTAATTCGAAACGCTTCAATGGAAAAATACCAATACATTCCAGATAATTCATTTTTTATTTTTAATTAATTTTTTAAAACCAAACCATTGTGCTACTAGAACAAAACAAGGGAGATGTTTGGTATTTTTTGGTTTTTCAATGGGTTGAGCTCGGGCCATGGACGTTTGAACATCCGTAACTGAGACGAGGGGTTGACATCGGCATCACGAGTTCATTCTACAGTCTCTGAGTAGTTTGGGACACTAGAACAACCCATTGACCATGCCATCATGAGGGTGTTTGGTAAAGGACCAAATATTCACATTTTTTTAACTAAAAGATCTCATTTCATTTTTTTGAAAACCAGTATTCTTATACTCATTCTTCCATGAATCCAAAATTGGATGCTTGCTTTACCCCTAAGGTTGGAAAACCAACTTCATAAAAATCTTAAGCCCATGTTATTCTCCATGTATAGGAGATAGCATGTGTCTAACTTGGGGGATATT
>JBBYHL010026936.1:0-10675 GCA_038381835.1 Adansonia madagascariensis
AAGTGAATTCTTTTAGGCCTACCGAGTAGAGTGCAAAAAAGTTGTACAATACACTGACCAAATTGATGCAGGAGGATTATAGCTATTTAAGTTACCTAGGCTCAAGTGTGAGCGTTGGATATGGATATGTGTCTGATATAAATATATTTTTTTTTTCAAGTTTTTCAATATTTTTAGAGAGTTTTTGGAAGGTTATATCTTTTTTCTAATGTCTGAATATGTGTCGGATATGTATACTTAAAGAAAAATGAGAGTCGGACTGACATAGATTGCAATAGGATGAAATTTCAAGAGGAAAAACACACCTGTTATAGTAAAAATCCACTTACGGAAAATCGTTTGTAAACATTTGAATATTGACAATCACTTTTACAGAACTTGTAGCCGGAATGAGCCCTTGATCCACGACGTTGACAATTGGAAAAACTTAGGAATATTTTTCTTCAATGGCATAAACAGAAACAAATTAAGAAACAAGTAAAAAAAAAGGATAAGGTAACTGAGATTTTACAGAAGAGAATTCAAGTACTAACCAATTTAGAATGCCGATGATTAGAACAAGAATATGAGCTTTAAATGTGATCATAAGCATGTGCTTCACTGTGACTTGAATGGCCAAAAGTTACGTAAGCATGATCAGTCTTTGTTTGTGAATAAGATATGCCCCTGCATGAATCAACAGATCTTCTATTTCTTTGAAAGAATATCCTCTTTCGTGGGACCTTTGAACTCGAGAACCGCCTTCAGAAGCATATCTCTTTCTTGGAGGAAGCTCATCTTGCCAACCAGCATAATGCTCCTTCACACCCCTTTTGGGGTAAATCGAAACTTCGTAAACAAAAGTGGGGGGTCGGTAAATGCTAAATATAAAATGAAAATGAAAAATCATAAAAAATCAATCACCAAGGAATTTGAAGAATACCAGCTATTTTTCTCGTATAGGACCTCCCGGTGGAAGTAAAGGCCTACGTGATCTATTCTTGGGCATTAAAGGATATTTGTCTCCATAACCTAGTGCTCTTTTATGTCCAGAGCTAGTTGATTGCATTCGGGGCTTTAACTCCATTGTCTCATGATGCATTGAAATGGCAGAAGTCGAAGTAGGAATATCTCTAGAATGTCTTGAAGCTCCAGAACCAGGCTCCTCTACAAGGTGAAAATTTCCATAAATTGGTGCTTGTTTTCCCATTTCGAAAATGGTTGTGATAAGGTGGCCTTGATTCTGACCTAAGAAAGGAAAAAAAAAAAATTCTAAATCGCTGACTCCAAAAAAATGTACTTTAGGAGAATACCAACATACAACAGTGTTCAGCTATGGGTGTTGGATACAGATATACATCTAACACACTATGTTTAATATTTTTTAAGTTTTTTTTATTTGTTTGGAAGGTCATTTGAGGGTTATATCCTGTATCTATTTTCGAATAAAAAAAATAAAACATCGAAACAACAAGCATCGACAAACCTTATGGGGCCTCTTACCAAATTCTGCATTATTGATAGCTTCTGCACATGCAACGGCTGTATCGTGACTATAGAAAGTCACAAATATTCCGTAATTCTTCCTTTGCGTTGATAGCTTGTAGCGGGCAAGTTCAATCTTTTTTTGTATTCAAATTTCTCAACTAGTTCCCTGACATCTCCACAATCCCATGACGCAGGGACACCATCAAGAAACACTGTTGAAACCTGGAAGCAAAGATTATATAAAATATTATCTGTGAAAGTTGTTTTGTGCCTAAATGTAGAAGTGCATTCAGCATGTGAATTATGCAGTTTGTTAGAATAATGTGAATACAAGTTATAACAACCCGGGATTTAAATAGTGATTCATTATCATGATAAACACGATACAAGTGAAAATGGATATTTCATTGCAATTTAAATCTATAACAATGACGGTCAACTTTGAAACTACCTTTGGGACAATTTTGTCTCTCAAATCAACGTGAGGACAAGCAAAACAAACTTTTGTAGGCCGATCAACTCCAAGGAAAACATCTGGTTTTTGAAGCCGCTTGTAAGCAGTCATGGCATCAGAATGGGATGAGAACTCAAGGAAAACAAAACCACGATTAATTCTCTCATTGCTAATCTCTCTGCCCAACCTCAAATCCTTAAGTTCCTCAATGCCAAAAGATTTGAGCTTCTCTATGACCTGTAGCATCATCAGAAATGAAAGAACTCCTTATTTTCTTCGCACTAAAAAACACAAATATTTGAGTAGGGATTTAAATAGCTGTTGCAATTTAATGTTATGATTATTATTTTTGCAATTTTCGCTCTCGTGAATCATGGCTGCCGATATTCACTCCAACACAACATGACCAAGAACGTATCCACGACTGCTATTTAAATGCTCCTAAAGGATTCTAATAAACTTACTCTTTGTTCAGCCCATTGCCTGCATATGGTCCCAAGGAAAAGAGTGTTGAGGACCCACATGACACTCGTTGCTATTCACCTGAAACATAATGGAGCAGTAAAAACATCAACAAACATTAAAATTCTAATGCCTTAAAAAACTCATAGAAAAGCATGAATTTAAATACCACTGGATTGCTGAGCTCTGTCAATGCACGAATTGTTTCTTCCATTGTACGTAGCATATTGTAGAACTGCAAAGCCTCGATTTTTATTGGTTAATGGGTTCATCATCAGCTTGATGGTAACAACTTCACCCACTTTGCTAAAAATTTTCTTGATATCATCTTCTGTTGCATTCTCGTCTAAACCATCAACAAACAATTCAAGATTATTGCTGCTGTTCTTATCTGAAATACTTGCAACTTTATGACAGCATTCATCATCTACATTAACCATTATTCCTGTCTTGTAATAAAACATGTCATCATCATCCCCAGAACCTTCGATTTCATCAGCAAAATATTCCATTCTTCGGGCCGTATCCTTCATATACTCTAAACATGAATCATATTCCCCATCTTTTTCTTGATTGTTTTCTTCAGGTTCAAGTTCCAGTTCATCTTCAGCGTGAAGAACAGTGTTCTGCAGACTTATCGCGACAATCTTAATAAGGTAATTGCTACTCTGAGGAGAACATCAACTCCTCTTTTGTTATTGCATTACTCGGAACAATTAGAGCATAAAGCAATTATTATTGTCAGTCTTAACACTTATATGAGCATTCTCAATGCCTCTAATATTTTTTGATCTGAGGAGTGAGTGCATTTATATGAGTTTTCATTTATGAATCTGGTGCATGATAAACCGCCTTTTATGGTATTTCATTGGATGTTCTCTTGATTTCATGCAGATATTGGTTACTAATTATATTAGAAATGAGCCTTGGGAAATCGGAGTGCACAAGCGGAATGGTGTTGTCTATCTCGATGTGCATAAACTGCCTGAGAGGCCACAAAGTGAGTTGGATCGTCGAAAGTACCAAATTTTTATAACTCCCCCCTGCCCCAACCTTTTTTCCCCCATTTTCCAATGGGTGGGAGACATTTTATTTCCTAAATTCTTAGCCTTCGAAGAAATCAAGGGCTTTGAGATAGTGCAAAGCAAGCTTATTATTGAGTTTAACAATTAAGAAATCACAAAAACATAAAGAAAAAAAAAATGAACACAGAGATCTTAACGAGGTTCGGCAATTTGCTTACATCTTCGGGAGCAGTGACTGTAGTTTTTATTCACTACTTAATTTAAGGTTACATCAACAATATATTTATACTAACCCTACTCAGTACAATTTTAAAAAACTGCTCATATACCGTACTTACCTCTCTATATGTAGTTTTTATTGTTGTGAAAGCTGTTAGTTTTGGGCAAAAGAGGTGGGGGGGTGGATATTTGATCATGTGGTGAGGCAGCTGAACCGTGTTAATCCTCTGCAATACTCTGAGCTTTCCTAACTAAAGTGTCTTCGCACTTAAGAGATTTTAACTGTGTTTGTCAGCTTCATTTCCTTCATTGCTCGTTGTTGACTTCAAGTTCTAATTGCTTTACTTTTCAATTATCTTTATTTAAGATGTTATTGGGGGTATTGTTTTGAGAGCCTTGCCACTGAAGATCCAAGAAGAGCTAATGGGGAAGGGATACATCATGCTAATGCAAATTTTGAATACTGTTTAGTGATTAAAACCAAATTAGGGGCTCATCGTATTCTGATGGGTGCCGAAATGGATTGCTGTGATTCAACAGATGACAGAAGAAGATTTTATGTGGAGTTGAAAACAAGTCGTGAGGTAAAGATACAATAGCTTAATGATGTGTTGTGCTCCATGTTTCACTTTGCTGCCTTCTTATTATAGCCTTCACTTTGCCTCATTAACTCATGAATATGCCCCTGCCTGTGCAGTTGGATTATCATACGAAGGAAAGATTTGAAAGTGAGAAACTGCTTAAGTTTTGGGTATGTTTTTATCCATTGGCTGTTCATTGAGCCTGAATTTTTCATACTTTGAAGTTTGGCGTGCAAAATGTATGGCTTATTTTCAATATTCTTCTTTCATTAGTTTATATAATCAGAAATTCTTGGGAAATGGCACTTGTGAAAGGTTTATTGACAAATGACTTTCTTCTTTTTCAAATTAGCCTCTATTTGTGGAGGGAATAACTTGCCTATTTTATCATCACAGATTCAATCATTCATGGCAGGTGTTCCTTATATTGTTATTGGATTTAGGTAATTTCTATCACATATTTCAAACTAACTTCAATTGTCTTAAGAAGTCCCTCTCTCTTTACTCTGTGACTAGGAAGTCACTTTTATTTTGATGATTAATTTGCATGCACAAACATACGCACTCTCTTCTCTAAAGCAATATTCAGTTCTCTTGTGCTGTTAGTGTTAGGTTTTTCTCTTTGCAAATAAATATCAACTTTTCCATTCGTATGTTTGACGTAGGATGATGCTGGCAGACTTGTGCGCACCGAGAGAGACTTAAGAACCAAGGACATAACCCATCGAGTCAAAATGAAGAACTACTGGCAGGTATTATATATTTAAAGCAAATGCATACACTGAATTGAATTTTTTTTTTTTAAATAAAAATTATATGCCCCTTGGTATAACCAAAGAGATAACATGGTGAAAATGAAGAACTGCTGGCATGTGACAAATTTTTTTATGGCAATATACCTGCACTGAACTGATTTTTGTCCCCTTTTACCTGTTAATTGCTCACCCATTGGTGTAGTTTTTTATTTAGCATCCTCTTACTAAAAAAAAAAAAAAAAAGCGTTTCTTATGCCTGCCTTTATTGCATATCATTGTGTGGTTACTAACCTTTTTTCCCGGTTCAAAATTAATTGTTAGGGAGGAATCTGCCTGGCATTTGCTGATGTGCTGGCTTTATGGAAGAGTTAAAGAGAGTAAGATTCTTTCATTTCCCCTTCATATGCGCTTAAGCCCCATTTGGTAGCTCATATATACGTATATATATATATTATAGAAATTTGGTTGTTGATATGATTGAGTAAAATCAAGCATCGTGCAAGTTTTGTTGTTCATTGTATATTTACAGCAATATCTCTCTTTGCCTATGTATCGTTGTCCCAGTAATCAAATGGAGCCAATATTTAAGAAAATGAGGGTGTGGCCATTCTGATATCTTTTGTTGGCTTCAGATGAGGACTACATATTGCAATTCGCACCACCATTCAACCGGTTAGAGCTTCTACAAGCGCAATCTTGCCCTGATGCAATTACTAACCACGTAGAACAATCATAGCCATCGGAGAGACTTATTTGTGACTTGTAATTCACATAGTTCAAATACAGGGTTAAAAGAGGATGTTTTTGTTTTATCGACTCGTATTTTGCATCTCTGGCCTTGGAGCATTACTGTAATTTTGATGTAGAATTTGCTGTCGTCATTCATCACCACATGATAAAGTTCCACTATACGGCTTCTTAAATTAGCCTACTAGGTACATCTTTGTAGCCATATTGTAAGGGCAATCCCCGCAACTTGGTAGGTTCAAAAGGAAGAAATAAAAAAGTCCTTAGGCGATTACTTTAGTTTCAATGTCTTTTAAAAGGTCCTGATTTTAATGTATTTGTTGTAATTGACTGCTCAATAGGTGAAATTTTTATGGAAGGCAAAATGTTGTTGGTGCGGTTCTGGAGTGGGTAGGTATTAGCTAGCGCCATTGTTGATCTAAGTTCCAAATTACAAACTTTGAAAAGTAGCTGGTGAATGGAGATCAGTTGCTTCATCTCTTTCAAGAAGAGTCAAAGATTATGAAAGGCCATTTTGGGCAACAATCTCTGTGGTTCTAAAAAAAAGTAAAATATTAATTTAATTTGGTAGTTCTTCAACTCTTCTATTTTTTTTTTTTTAGAAAAATATATATTTGATGAAATAGGCTGGTCCCGTGGCAGTCAGGTCACGTGAGCCGCACGTGATCAGGTAATACGTTGTCGTTATAACCAGGCCTGCCAATCACAGAGACAACACCGACTCTAAATAGCCGACACGGCACCGGTAAAAATCTTACATAAAAAATATAGAAGGCTCTATTTCGGTTTCGGAAGTTTTCGAATTTCGTCGCTGAAGAATCCAGAAATAAGTGCAAGGGGGAGATATGGAAAGAAAAGTGAGTGAAGAAGCGATGGAAAGCATAACGCAAAGGCTATCCTCTCACGACAATCTCTACTTTCCTCGCGCCCTTCAATCTTCCGCCGCCGATCCCTCCCATCGCAAATCCCTCCTCCACGACCTCCTTTCTCGCGACGTCCCCGTCTTCTTGGGTACTTTTTTTTTCTTTTATTGTTGTTAATACTCTATTTCATGAATAGTGTAGTAAAATCGTTTGATTTTTTAACTAAACTAATGGTGGTGATGTAGAAAGATATGGGTCAAAGCTAACAAGTGATGAACTCCACGAATTTGATGCACTTAATGATGATTACGAGGTTAATTGGCACTTAAAACATCTTAGAAGCAAGATGAGTCCAACTTCTGAGGAATTGAAATCAAGGTCAGTGACGGTCAAGAATCGGAGGCGGGCTTACTTGAATAAATTGGTATGTGATGGGCAGTATTTTTCCGAAGACGCAATGAGGGAAAGACAACCTTATTTGCATCATGAATACTTAGGGAGGTTTCAGGATTTAAGTGGGAGAAGTATGGCTAGGCCTGGGGAACGCTGGTCTGAGACTTTGCTGAGGAGGTGTGAGGAAGCTAGGTTGGTCGCTAAGATCAGAGAGGAGCAGCAAAGGCTTGGTGTGGCTGAAAGAGATTGGGTTGGAAATGAGAGCAATCCACAACAACAAGAGGAGGAAGAAGAAGATGAAGAAGAAGAAGAAGAGGATGACGATGACGATGACGATGACGATGAAATGAAAAAGGAAAATGGAGGCGACCATAGCAAGGAAGTAAGTTCTTGACCTTGTTCCTGCATTTTTCAAACAAGTTAGTTAGGATTCTTAGGGACAAGCAATATTACATGAAAGTGATCACTTTGCTGTAGGAAACTAGCAGCTGTTGAGCTTATTACCAGTTCTGATCAAAATAATAGTAGTAATTAAAGAAGGTTCAGGTCATTACTGTTGTTTTTGTTCTACATATTAATTTTGTTTTCAATTATGATGTGTTGGTATTTCTGAATGATGTCAATTAGTTAGTAACTTGGTATGTCTTGATTATAGTCTTTGTGAGTGAGCTGTTTATATTGCATTAATGTGTCTTGCATTTGTCTCTTTCAGATGCGTTTGGACCATCCCGGCAATGACAATGTTGCTTCTTCTGCAACTGTGGAGGAAAATGAAGCACCTTCAGCAGAAGAAATGCAAGATAGGATGGATCAATTCACCTACATCATGCAGCAGAAGTTTCTTTCCGGGGAAGATCATGAGCATTTAGACTACACGAAAATAGATGATGATGAGACCTTGGATGATCACTGGCTTAGGGAAGTTAATCTTGATGCAGAGGAGAAGTATTTTGCTGAAGACTAAGAACGGAGAGTTATTTGCTTATTGCCCAACGTTTGCAGATACGTCTTTATATATAGCACTGATTAGTGATTACCTTTAGTATCTATGCACCTAACTTCACTTCATATAAATGTTATGGGATCACATGGTCAAGTTTGTAGCCCTTCTTTAGTTAGACCAGTATTATATCTTTATGATAATAGTTATCTTGAATTACAATTTGTTTAAGGTTCGAACACGGGTTTAACCGAATGAAGTACACATTCCCCTTTGACATTAATCATGCACAACTTGAATGCAATTGCGGTACATACAAGCTCAAGTTTTTAAGTTATCCGTAACAGCATTAGGAGATATGATGGTTTTTTAAGTGCATAGAAAGTAAACCATCATTGGAAGAACATCCTTACCAGGAAAAGGAATTTCCTTATGTTGCTCTCTTCCCTGTCGCTATTAGGAAGAGAAATAAAAATTTTCATGGCTATCTAATCTTCCTAGTGGAAAAGATGGATCTGTTCTATTTGCTGGATAAATCTAAAGTTCTTATTAGTTGGTAATGATGGGATGCTACGTGACCTGAACTTGAATTTTTTTATTTTTTTTAAAGTATTCGGATTTGTGTTTGATATATTTTCAAACATATTTATGGGATATGTTTAAATATATGAAAAAACTTAGAGAAAATTGAAGTATACTTGGCCACCCACTTCGAGTAACATAGATGGGACATATATGAGATCTGATACTTTTTAGAGTAATTACTGTCATTATAGACATCCTTATTGTCCATACGTATGCAATTCAATAATTAATCCTAGTAAATTTTATACATGTAATAGTAGATTATGGGCAGAAGAGATCCATGTAGCAAATCTATTACGAGAGTTCATACATCCATTTATCAAATAGCGGAATGCTAAAATTGCGAGGTGAATGAAGGGCTTTTAAATCATGAAGTGAAGAGGGTAAAAGTTTGGATGAAACTTGGTGAAGATACTATCCCCACAGGATTGATGAGATTTTTTATGTGAATATCCAAAACAAATTATCTTCAATGCTAGCTTAGCTCACATAGGAGAGTCTTTTATTTTTTCTATGAAAAAAATCATAATTTAAAAATAAAAAATATTATAAATATTAAAATTTAGATTTTAAATATTTGAGTACTTTTATATTATAATTATATTAAATTTTATTATGTTCTTTTGTTTTCCTTGCGACAGAAAAATAGTGTCGGTCAATGGATCAAAACAATGGCCGAGTTTAAGCACCCTAGCTGCTAGTCCTACTCTTTGGAATCATTTTCCCTCTAAAAAGGTCGAACCCGAAAGGATCAAATGGTCTTTTGGATTTGACAGCTGAGATTGAGACAATTTGACTAAAAATTCCTCTACACTGTGTTGAAAATACTAAAAACAGGACAATGTGCCATGATTGTCAGTATTGTATTAGTATCGATTGTATCGATTTTAACATATAATGATATCGATGATAATTGATTTTGTTTAGGTCTTAGTTTCGGTCTGTACCAACCGTATCGGTAAATACCGATCTGTTTCGATGGTATCGGTCGAAAATAGTTGTATCGATTAGTACATAATATAAACTTATAAAAAAAAGTTAAACCAATACTAATCTTAAATCTGATGAATATTATATATAAATTACTCATAAATTTAATAAATTTTAGACATAATTATTCATAAATTTAATGATTATTAAAAAATTTTAATTTTATGATTTAACTGATATTGATTTTTTATATTTGATGAAATTTTTTTATAAAACATTATATATAATTTATAAATATTTAATATATAAAATTTATTTAATCTTATTTATTTTATGTTTGAAAATATTTTTATATATATAAATTAAAAATATTTAAATTTTAATAAATTTAAAATAATATATTAAAATATACTAATATTAATATATATTCATATCAAAATAAAAATGATACATCTATCGATATAATATTGATTATCTTACAATGTACCCAAAATACGGGTGACTTACCTCAATGCTTTCCAGAAACAAGAATCGAAATGATGAGTATAAAGTGTTATGGAGCAAAGGTCGCAATCTCATATTAAAAACCACCCAATGTCTGGGGGGAGAGGGAAAGCATCAGAACAACTTCTAAGGTTTGGAAGTTCGAACACCGCCAAGCAAAATTTTCATGAACCCAAACATTGATTTTATGTCCAAGTGAGCGATCTTTTACAAATTGACTCAATGTATCACCTGATAAGTACGCAATAACTCTTTTCCCTATGAAATAAAAAAACACGTTGTAATGGAGGGGGTAGTAAAAAGCTCTTCAGTCACGGCCATGACAAGAATAAAGTACTTTTTTTTTAATAAAAAAATGTTGTAAGACTCTATTCGAAATTTAATTCATTAAAAGATGAATTCTTATAAAACTAAAATTATATATATTGTTCCAAATTTCCACTCAAACGTTGTCTTCTTTATTAAAAATCATGAATCATGGAGCATTATTTTTTTTACATGGTAAGACCAGATATTTGCGAGTCATTCTTATGGACAGTTGAATTAGATTTACTAATTCTAAATATGATATCAAAAAAATAAACATGACATACTTATAATTACAAAAATAATATAATAAATTTAATATGTTATATTTAAATACAATTAATATAACTTATTTGATATACAAATTAAATTTATTTTTTAATTTTATACATTTAATAATTTTGTCATATTCTTATTTATACAATTTATATAAGAAAATATGTA